>CAJFCZ010000108.1:0-27799 GCA_904066245.1 Eimeria sp. OTU-Y
GGGGGAACGGGTAGCGGGGTGGGGACTGTTTCTCGTAGCACAGAGGCCTGGCGCTTGCTGTGGCTCCCCTGCCACACCTGTTACTTAACAGACAGCCGGGCCTTCGAGACGCGGCTAGCTGGCTGGCTGACGTCAACTGCGGGGGAAATCATCAGCCTTACGCATGTAATTTTCCCCAGAGTGGCTAGAGGCGCTGAAGCTCTTGGTTTACATCGAAGAGTGTCAAGCGCGAGGAGTGTTGAAGCAGCACAGCTCTGCCGTGTTGTTTAAGGGGATATGTAGAGACCCGCGACAGGTCCCCTACAAGTTGCGAGCTCTTCTTTTTAAGGGGCGATCGTCGGTGTTAGGGTTAGTGGGGTGGACATACCTTGCAAGCCTTTGCACTGCCCAGAAGCCTGTTCTGCGGCTTCAAAGCGCGAAGGGGTCTCCCGCTACCCTGGACTACCGTCGACAGTATATATGTTGATGAATTGGTGGACAATCAGAGCATGTGCGTGAGCAGACAAAGGGGACACGTCAAGTGCGCCTATCTTTTCTCCAAATGACCCCAAGGGGTTCTCGTGAGAGCCCCATGCTTGGCGGCTTGCTTGCATGCTTATATGCGTAGTCGCATGCGTGGCTGTGGCCGTGGCTGAGAGGAGCAAGCCAGTGCTTCCTACAAGATTCCCCGTGTCTAGAAATAATGCAGATCTTCGCGCTGAAGGAAAGGGCTTCAGCGGCAGCAATTATTTAGTTTCAGACGCATACAGCAAACGTTTTGCGGAGCTCCGAATCGTGGCGTTTAACTTGACACCTTCTCTGCGGGTTGGTGTTAGTTTTGCAGCACCCCTGGCGCTGTCTGCGCCTCCTGCAGCCACTGGCCAGCACCTCAGTATCTGATAGAGCAGCAAGAGCTTGCCAGCACTCAGAGCGGCTGCAAGCCCTAAAGAAAAATATTGCCGTCAGTTTTCGTATAACAGTTACTTCATAGAGCCTGAGCAGTGGTAAAACCATAGACATATCTTGCGAGCTTCCTCCGCTGCACTGCACTCACTTTACTTGCACTGTATCATTGAAAGGGGTGCTTTTGCTGCAGTCGTTCGTAACACCCAGCAACACGCTTAGGAACAGCGCTTACGTGGCCGTAACACCACAAAGCGGGCAGCCACCGCTTAGAAACTTAGAATTTGACCTATGATACTTGTTAGCAACTTCAGATGACGCTATAACGTGCGCCACTTTAATACTGGCGTTCCTTCATGATGAAGTTTTCTCTGTCGACGTGGACGTGCGGGGATGACATTGCAGTATTCTCGGCGACACCGTGTCACCTGCGTTCGTAGCTGCACAGGAGTTCGAAGGCTTGCCTGACATGCTTGAAAAGATATTCCGACTCGTACGTCAGCTTCCGAAAACTGTACACGTGAATGCGTGTGTCAAGACCCAGTTCTCGTGGGGGGACGGCACGATGGCAAGACTACTTTCCGTTAAATGCGTTTGTGCATATGGAGTAGTCTGGGCATGCATATTTACAATGAGTATATATATGTATATATTTAAACCGTATATGTGTAAAAACTTACTTTGCGTGCCTATTAGCAAATATTCATACATACGTATGTGAGATCAATACATGCCCTTGCATAGACTATGGCGCTGATACATATATTATACGGGAAAGGTTCCGCAGCCGTCAGTGAAAGCTTTCAACTCTACATGGATGAATGAGGCGTCGCCCGTTTGTTTTGGAGCCCTGCCGTGCACCCGTTCAGCATTGCACAACATCGGCTAGAACAGTACGGGTTGGCCCACAGCAAACGACGCACGAGGCCTAAACGCAGTTATTAAGACAACCGAATTCTCAAGGAGGTCGCCAACACATAGTTGTCGTCCAATTCTATTGAGACGTTTTCCTGCCACACTGCGGATGCGGGCGGGCTCCATGCGGCGTGAAGAGTTAGTTCAGAGGCCAAAAGCGTGGGATGTACAACATCTGCATTCGGCGTGTGCCACCAGTACGCTGCACTGAAACATAATGAGGCTGTTCAGAAAAATATCTTCTGGCATATTACGGGGATCTCTTGCTTCCTGCGGCCGCCTAACAGAGGACCACTGGTCGAAGCACCACCAGGTGACCGACTGTGCAACAGTATTCAAAGGCATTCTCCCGGCCTGCTCGTACTTGCCTCGATAATTAATTACATTTAAAATACCTATGAGAGGATGAACGCCTCCACAGACTGAAATCATATTGCTTAAAGACACTTTGCATCTACTGGGGTCACTCGCCATCCACCTCTGGTCGCATTGCGCTGGCGCCCCGAGTTTCTTAGCCCCGAAAATAAAAATGCCCAAAGAAGAGTGTGTTTTCAACTCATAACATCACAAACAGAACTAAACGCTTCAATATTTTGTGGAGTACCTTCTCGTTCGTTGGCTGTCCCGCAGCGAGGCCGACTCGCCGTGTGCGCATTCAAGGTAGGCTCTCAAGAGGCATGGCTACCTGCTCTGCTTTTCATGTCTGAGACGGCATTCCTGAGTCACCAAAATCGCAGTGTTTGTTGTTCAATAAAATGATGGACCTATTTTTCCGATTCTTTTCTCTTGTTACTGTCATAATTCTCGGCGCCGGCGCCTCGACACAGCGCCATTTCAGTGTAATCCGTACTGCGTGCATCGCAGTGGATGTGGTAGTTCCGTTGTTCATATCAGGTGACGCTGCACATCTCGAGGTCCAAATGGCTAACCCAAATCCAAGTTTTCAGCCTTCAGGGGCCGGAGCGCCTACCGAAATGCAGCGGCAAGCACAATCGCCTTCTGATGACCAGCACAGAGACCAGCAGCCTCCCCAAGAGCCGTCTGCTGCCAATTCAGCGGCCCAGGTGGGAGAACAAAAGGATGACAATCAAGCAGCTCTCGACGATCTTAGGCAACACGGGACGCAGATGACCAAGCAGGAGAGAAAGCAAGCAGAGGACTATTTGAGGGCGAAATACGGTGTTCCCAACCCTCAAAAGCCAGCTGACGCAGCTGATGAGGCGCGTTAAAGCCCTCGAGAACGAGATTAACGATGCAGATACTAATCCTCTGCACAACTGAGGAAAGTGTCTCCTCCCTATCCCCTGCTGCCTTGTAGCAATCCCATCCTCCCAGTATTCGTAGGGGTTCCCCTTCTTCGTGAACTGCGCACGTGCAGCATCTAAACCCAGTACACGTTTTTTCCAGAATTTTTGGACGCATTTAAAGCAATGGGAAGACTTTGCTAGCCCGCCAACTGTTAGTATAATGCCCTCGTCAAAATATATCATGAGCTAGGGTCACAGGGCCGACGAGAGTAATGCTATCATTCTGCTGTCGCGACATGTACAGACTTGCAGGCTAATGTTAGGGTTCAATAGGGACCAGCTAGGGTGCTGCAAGCACGCACTGCATGGAGACTTGTTGGATAGCAGCTGCAGCATTACTCAGGTACAGATCATACCAAGCTGGTACACTGCTTGCAGGATGCCGATGGGTGCCTACCTAGCCAAGCACCTGCTATAGGCTCAGCTCGACAGCGTGGTAATGCAAAGGTGGAAAAATCTGCTGGTCAGCTCTGCACTATGCTGTTCAGAATCCTACACTTTTATCACGACGGTATTAACGGACAAGTATTTACACAGTAGAAATATGATGGCTAACAGGGCCAGCCACCGCCTACTGCTGCTGTGCAGCAGGGTCCTCAAACCCTTGTAGTCAAGCCTGTGTTGCTGCACCATGAGCAGCAGCACCCTCCGCCTCTCCCCCCTCTGGCTCGAGCAGCCGAGTTTCTGGAAGCTCAACCCCGAAGGTGGCCTTGCACTCATGTCGGAAGCTATCCAGCTGCAGCTCCATCAACAGGCGTTCTGTTGGGAGTATATAGATAACGCCCTGTAGATCCAACGCAAACGTGCATTTTTACTGGTGCATAGCATATTTTACACGCAGGCACATACATACATTCGCACGTAACAAATGTGCATACACACAGCCTCGTGGGAAACGACTGCACTACAAAGCGGTTGACAAGCCCTCATATCGTAGGGGGCGGAACCGCGTCTGCACTCTGAAGACAAACTCACTCCCGTCCCTTCGCCAGCCACTGACGGTCTTCCCTTTACGATGATATATTTGAGAGACTCGCACTCGGACAGCAGATCTCCTAGAGACTCGAGCTCTGCATAAGAAGCAGAACGCAGCCCTTGCATCACCTTGAGGAGATGAAGGCTCACTGTTGCTCCCTGCAGTTGGTATATAAAGTGCCGGGTACGAGTAGTAAACGGGCAGCAAATGTTGAGCTAATCTGAAAGGCCGACCTCCCAACCTTTGCATTCTTCAGGAGAAGGACGAGGCAGCTCTGTCTCTCTTTGCTACTTACTGGGAGATGGTTCTCTGAAGTGGACAGCTTTGAGGAGGGAAGACTCTGCAGGACAGACAGCGAAAGGTGGCAGCCATTCCACGTAAACTCCTGGGGAAAAGCGATATTGTTGTGAAGCTTCACCGGTCAATATTTGCACGTCACTAAAAGAAATGAATCGCGGTGGCCAATGATCCACGGTGGGCAACGCAACCGGCTCAGACTGCTCGTATTGAGCGAAGAGACGGTGGGGGGGTCCCATAGGCGCCCCACCATCAAAGCCGTGCAGGAGATCATCTCGGCCCACAAGGCGTAAGCTAGCCTTCACTGTCTCTAACGGCAACTCCGCCTGATACGACAGAAACTGCAAACTAAGAAAAAGCAAAAACCCTCGAAGCTCCTCTTCACCTGCAGCGCAGAAACACGCGGGAAATGCAGCGAGGTGTAGACGATAACAAAACAGCACAATCACACAACGCAGTGCAACCAAACGCGGGGAAATGGGAACCAAAGCGGAAATGAAAGGAACCACAAGCCTGCCGTTTATTCAGGAAGACAAGATATGTATGGGTCAGCAGTGCTTGAAACACGCGGGCGCAACGGCCAGACCATTGCTCTCGGCTGGCTCAGGCGGCAAGCGGAAAGAGGGACGGGGTTTTTTCCCCAAGCCACTGCCAGCTCTCCCTTGTGTGGAAATCTGTCTGAGGCCTCTCTGGCTGTGGATTCAGCATGGAGGCAATGAAGCCTAGAACTTCTGCCCTTCTCTTCTTGACTGCACGTTTATATGGGCTAGGCAATCCTGCGAGAGATGCATGCTTTGAAACCTTCGCTTTCATACTGTCTCATTAACTACTGCCTCTTAGCTACGAGCGCACAAAAGTGGTTGCAAGGGGGGATCTTCAAGCGCCCATGGCTTTCCCCTCGCACCCCCGTTCTGTTTTGACAGATGGCTGCCGCCCTAGTAGCCTTCATCTCACAGAATATCCATCATAAAGGGAACGGAGAGAGATGCAGGGGAGTCCGATACAACAGAAACTCTTGGTAGTGGCGTGCAGCCTGATTTACGTTTCTTCTATGTTGTGTTGCTCGCAAGGTGTGGGCTTACGTCGGGAGCGAATGAGCTGAAGGTGAGGCACGAATCGCAGGCCTTGAGTGAACACCGCATACTTGGTTCCTGCAGCAGGCACCCGCATGTTCTCAAGCGAAGCATTTGACGAGCCAAATGAAAAGATAGGGGGCTCAGCAACAAGGGTGTTTTTGAGGTACCCTTTAGGTACTTAGCGGTAAATAACAACCAGCTTGGGGTCATCTGTACCTTTTACTTGGAAAGACAGCAGCTGAAGGCCAAAGCAAGAGGCTGCTATGGCTGCGGCTCGGTCTGCACAGGAAACAGCACACACATCTACTCGAAGCTCGTGAGCCCTCATCAGAGAAAGTAGCAAGCTGGTGGCTGTAGTGCGCGCCTTTGTATTGGTATTAAATGTTCTGTGGAAGAGCGACAGACAGCATCAGCGGGCGCTGTTACTGCTGCTCAACGACTTGGGTACGATCGTCCCCGCCTATTGGACCCTCAGCAACAGAACACGAAAAGGCAGACAAGTTGACTGTGTTGCATGTAAGGAGACACCTACAGGTATGTGCAAAGATGCGCAAATGCTCGTTCGTGATAGCCTGAAGGTTACTAAAATGCCACACACCACACTGCTACACTGCTACCCCACCACCAGTATGGACAATGGAAATCTGCCCTTGAAACTGAAAACAACCGAGTAGAAAATGAAGAAATAATTACAATGCTAACGAGTGAAGAGGAAATAGAGGTGCAACGGAGACCGGAAACATGCATGTTGATTGGCACAACAGCTCGGTCTGAACTTCAAAGGGCGTCAGAGCCAATGGGATGGATGGATCGCCTACCGATGACCAGCCCGGTGAAGTTTCGCTTTCGCAGCTGCGTGGGCAGGGCCATCCAGCTGCGCCTCAAGTCCTCTATACGCACTGGAGACTGCCCAGCAAGCAGCAGGACACTTATAGTGCGCGTTGCATACAAATCCAGATCCTACGAGGAACGAAGTCACCCCTTAAACAGCAAAGAAGCCCCTTAAGCCATACAATATCTGGAACAGGAAAACCCCTTAGCTTAAGTTTCTCTCAGCGAAAGGTGCCCCGCGGAAAACAGCTGCTGAAGGTGCGTCGCGAGTGCACTTGGTGCAGCTGGTGGTGAGGCAAAGATGCACGCTCTTTCTACTGTCACAGCCAGCCTGGGCTAGGCAACCCTTCTTGCTGCTTCACTGACCTGCTCCGGCACCGAGGGATCTTGCGAACCTTCGCCGGTGCCTGCTGCACTGGTGGCCTGCATCCGTTGGGTGCACGCAGGTGTGAAGGCGTCATAAGCCGCAAAGGGTCCTGGTTTGCCAGAAGGAGAGTTGACATTGCTCTGTGCGCCCTCTTCCGAATCCTCGCGGGAGCAACCAGTCAGTTGGTTGTTCATATGGCCACTTGGGGCACCTAGGGGAGCAGAATCTGCATCTACCACACTCTGCAGTAGGCTTGATGAAGACAGAGAAGCCTTCTCAGCCTCGTGGTCAAGGATAACTTGCAGGCAAAGCTCTGAGATATCGTCAACTTCCTGCGGCGAGGGGAGCACTGGGGCATTTGCCTTCTGCTGTTGCTGCTGCTGCCGCTGCTGGTTTTGAGTCGAATCTCCTACGGAGTGATCCGGCGGCTCTGTAGAGCCATGCAATATCCCCTCTGCTTCCTCACCGCCTTCTGAGAGGACTGACTCGTGCGCCTTGCTCTGAACACTGCTGCTATCAGGGGCCCCCACTCCCATCGAGCTGGAGTGCAGCGCCTCTCGATTGTTATTTTCTTCCACCCTCATCAATACAGACAACTGTCTATCACCTCTTTCAGCTGCTTAGACTGTACACGGCAAACGGGGAGGAAGGGAGCTGCTTTGACCGCCAAGCGATGTACTCCACTTTTCGCCCGACTGTTGAGGTCTCTACGGTTGCACCCCCATATATTAATCACAAAAAATCAAACTGAAGATGTTCCTTCAACACGGGGAGTGGGAGCATCGCCTATAAGTGTTGCCGCAGAATCGAGGGTTCCTCTCCCTGGCGGGTGGACAGTCGACAGCCGCGCAGGTGAGAAAACTGCTAAGCAGCTTGCAATTTGTGGTTGCTTGTACCAGAACAGTATATTAACTGTTAAAAACAGAACTTTGGGCAACTTCGGAGAATAGAGACACAAGCGGCAACGATGGTAAAAGAGATGGATTAAGCAGCCGACTACGGGGCTCGAACCCGCGACCACCAGCTTAAAAGGCTGGCGCTCTACCGACTGAGCTAAATCGGCGACGTTGCACATGGGCTTACTTGCATAGATCCGTATCCCTTTAGAATTTTAACTACATGCATTTGAACTTGGAATACTCTACAGGGGATATCTCGCGCTTTGTGTGAAGGACTCCTGTTATGGGTGATGGCCACATTGACGTGTTGGCGCTGAACACTCTCTCCGTTCTTAGTTGCAGTCGAAATATCTCTTTTTTGAGGTGAGCCATTCTCCTCGCTGCCATCGAGTGGTCTGGATCCCCGTTGGCAATGCATATGCATGCTATGCCATGATTGCTGTTATATGAAATGTCATACCGTCGCACCCTACAACACAGGCATAGCCCAGTTTGGCCTCTGAAACCGCCACTTATCTAGTCTCCATGGGGTTACGTTCTGCGCATGATCGAGAAGAACCCCTGAGACTGCTTGCTTGTAACGCTGTTCTATCTAGGGAGCCCCCAAACACTAGCTAATACGCCTTCTCGTCGGCGTTTAGGAGCTTTGTACACTGCTTGAGGGTAAGATATCCAATGTTAGATGCAGCACGTTGCGCACATGGCCAGCCTTGTGGCAATTGTTTTCACGAACTACATTTGAGGCTGCAGTTGTTTGTTCCTAAGACCCAGCAGCTCTGGGTACGTAGCAGTTATGCTACACGCCGTCACACTGTCTACTCTCGACGTCTAGGAGAAGTTAGGCGCTACGGCAGGAACTGACTCGCCTGGAATCTCAAGCCCCCTTCAGCATCTAATTGAATAAAAAATCAACTGGTGGATAGGAGGCGAGTGAAGGGCTGAGTGCACAAATGCCTGGACTCAATCCGCTCCTTCTTTGCCCCTGTTTGCACTTCCTGGTCTCCCTATCCCCCATAAGCCTGGTAAGAGTTTTTCCTAAGGGTTTAGTGGCAAACCGGTCGGGACTGCCGGGCTGGATCGCGGGCGGTTGTCAAATACCGCGGGATCGTGGTGCTGCTGAGTTCGAAGCGTCGGACTCGACATGAGCCCATGAGACTCCCCAACATGCGCAGAGGGGGCAGCAGGTGGCCTTTGCCTCCCCGCTGCGTTGTCTAACGGGATGTGGGGCCCCTGAAAGGAAGGTACTGGTGGCGGATCCTGCAAGGGGGTATGTACCGGGGGGACATTGGGCCCCGACAATTGGGGCCCAGGTGGTGCGGCACTACCTGCAAAGGGTAGAGGAAGCTGGGTCTGCCCTTGAGCAGGTGCTGAAAGGTATCTGTCTTCTGGAAATGCGAGCTTGAACTCTTCTAGCTGTCTGTAGTTGTCAAGGGCCTCTTTGCACCGCAACGCCTTCCGCGGATGTGTACGGAGGCCAGCCAACAAATCCTCTGCCAGTAGTTGCGGCTGCCGTCGTCGAGGCAGTCCAGGCCGATGCTCCCCATCTTGTTGCTGTCGCCGATGTTCTATGCCCCTCTCCACCTGCCCAGACACCCCCAGTTCAACCCGTATACACGTATTCACCCACATGTGCACGCATGTAAGCGGGTGGATGGCATGCATTTAAAGGTAGGGCTTATCGAACGCAAGAAAACCGTGACAGAGACGCTCTCCCAGGCCCCGTCTTCCATCTTTCCCCAGCAATACTATAGCAGCGGAGCAACAAACCGTACACCAATTCACTAAGTTTCTAGTGGGCCTGCGCATAGTGGGTGTAGTTCGAGCCACGCTGATATGCACTTGCGTTTGCGTTTGGCCACATGTTTGTAGCCTCTGCATACAGTGCCTCCAACCCCGCCCTCTCTAAAGAATTCTGGGACTGGAGACACACAGCCGCAGATGAGCGGCACAGCAGCGCTCACCAGATCGTCGATGAAGTCCAACGCCAGTTGCACCGTCAGTTCCAATGCCTCGGCTGCTACTGCCAGTTCAGGGTTCATAAAGGCCTCCATGAGGGCCGCAACTGCACACACAGGCCCGAGACAGCAATGCGGCGAAACACACAGTAAGGAGCCCCAAAACGCATGCACACATTGGGTTGCCGACACCCCAAAGGAAAACTGTAAACTCAGACATAACAGCAAATGCAAGCGAACAGCCTTCACTTCTTTTCAGAAGGCCCCGTACCAACAGAGATGCGCTCTCAGCTCTCGCGCTATTTGGAGCTTCCAATAGAAAGACAGTGTGCCCTCTACCTCTTACCTTTCACGCTAAGTTTGGGGCGATGGAGCAAACGAAAACAAATAAGTACAAGGCCAACAGAAGTTCAAAGGAAGGCAGCATTTCATAGCATATCATTGTTGTTTACGTATTTGTGGTTGTTTGTGTTGCATCCACTAACTGCTATGGCCATGTGCCTCAGAGGCCCTCACTATCTTCAGTGAAGTCCAGCAGGTCATGAACTGAAAATCCTTGCTCTGCCTCTCTGGCTGCACCGTAGAAATCCGAGTCGGGGTCTGCTGCCTCCGCCGCCTCCGCCGCCTCCATTGCCTCCCTCACCAAGTCCGCCACAGTAGACGAGCTGCCCGGCCGCGCTGCAATCTGCACAGCTTCCATAGGGGCTGCCGCAAGAATGATGGTCGAAGAAGGCGCTCCACCCTTGGGAAACTCGTGCGAGGGCAGACGGCCAGGGTATGAACGGGCTCCTATCGGAGGCATTCCCAACATACCCGCACCTGGTGTTCCTGCTGCGCCGCTGCTGCTGCCACTGCTGCCCTTCGAGGTACCCATGTGCGACAGGGGAGCTCCATCCCCATGCTGAGCCTGCGGCTGCTGCAGCAGCGCGTGCTGTGCATGAAGCTGATGCAGCTGCTGCTGTTGCAGTTGCTGCTGCTGCAACTGCTGGGGCCCTAGCTGCAGTGGCTGCTGCAGACACCCTTGCTGCTGGTGACCTCGCTGTTGCTGCCCGGCATGAAGCTGCTGCTGTAAGAAGTGGCGCTGTGGACTGGAGATGTTGTGCTGCTGCTGCTGCTGCAGATGTAGCTGCTGTTGATGCTGCAGAGATTGCGTCAGTTGCATCGGTGTTTGCGGTGTCAGCTGCTGTTGCATGGGAGAATGCCGCATAAACTGTTGCTGCGGCAAGTGCTGCACGGGTATGGATTGCGAATGAAGGGGGTAATGCTGCTGTGATAGTCCGTGAATAGAGCTTAAGCGTGCCTGCTGCTGCTGCTGCAGTAACTGCTGCTGCAGCTGTTGTTGCATCTGGGGTTGCTGCTGCTGATGCGCAGTCAGTTGCTGGGAGTGCTGCAACATAGACTGCTGCAAAGCTGTGGGATGGCCATGTGGGGGAATCACAGGGTGTTGTTGCTGTGGCATTTGTTGCTGCATTACCTGCTGCCCGAGTGGCTGCTGCGCTGCTTGTTGCTGCTGGGCTGCCTGTTGCTGCTGCTGCAGCAGCAGCATCTGCTGCTGCTGCGCAGGGTTCTGTATCGGTGGCGTCGAGTTCATGTTTACTCACACTTCTGTGCGTACAGCTGCGCTGAGAAGTCCACGGCAGAAAAGAGTGAACTAGGAGGCCGTGGCGACGAGACCACGTGAGCACAGGAGAAATCTTCAAGTTCAGGGCTTTGGGAATATTGTCTACAGACGAACTACAGCGGAAAATTGATGTGTAGTCTGTGCATGGCCCACGCGGTAGGCGGTTCACGCAACAAAGTTTGCGTTTAGAGAACTGCTGGAGCAAAGCTGTGGAGGCTTTTCATGCCCTCAATACAAGTAGGGTGCACGTACAGCCAGAATTCCCGCATCCTCAGTCTGTTTTCATATCTCCTGCCGCCACTCCAACACGGAGGGGGGAGGACAGCATGTGCATCAGCAGGATAAAGAAGCGATACACAGAGCCATCATTTTGTGCCTCCCATTGAAGGAATATTTCAGAAGCGTTAAGAAAGTAGTGTAAATAGTGGAGCAGGCTAAAGCCGTATTGAATTTGGGGGCCCCACGGGGCCCCCCAGGGCGTAATCAAGCAGCCCCGGCTTTTGACGTGATTGGCTTGTGCCGTAGAAAGGCATCGACATGATATTTCCATTGCTTTTATTAATAGAATATGCTTAAAACGGGGACTGAGAGGCAAGTTGATTGCCTTAGGCCAACGGGTGAGCTGCGGCCACGCCTCCCTTGAGCCAGCGCGGCGATATCGCTGCCCTGCGACCTGTCGTCGACTTTCCTAGCTCTCTGCCTTTTTAGGTCAACGTGTAGCAGCCTTAATGCTGTTAATGCACAAGGGATGGAATAACAAAAGCCAGCACTGCATTCTTTTTCTCTCTTGCGACACCCTACACTGTACCACTACCCCTCCATCTCCCGTTGCTTTGCTTGGCGATGGTTTTGTGACGTATCTGAGCCATCCGCTCCCTGATTTGACGCATTATGGAGGCAGTTGCGTCTTCAAGGACGGCTAGTAGTAGGTGTAGGCGTCTCCTGGGGCTACGGCTGAACTCTTTCTTCTCCTAATGCAGCGCTCACCGAGGCCCACGCCGCGGGCTGCTTGGCCTGCAGCAGCTGACGCTTCTGCTGCCCCTTCATCTCTCCCTTCGAGCGATGCATCTGTCCCCATGGCTGCAGATGCCTCCAGGCGCCAGAAGAGAGTTCGGGTGGGGGGACCAGTGCAGCGGACGCCTGCTGCGCCTGCTGTTGCGGAGTCAGAAGAGGATTCGGAGGGGGAGGAGTGCATTGCGTTTGAAGGCGACGAGGGCCTCGACGTGTCGTTTCCTCTGAAAGCGGTGGAAAAGATGTTCCGATGCCCCCTTTGCAACGGGTACTTCAGGGACGCCGTCACCATAAAGGAGTGCCTCCACACGTTCTGCCGATGGTGTCTCTACGACTACGTCGAGGGCAGCGAAACAGAAGAAGTATGCTGCCCCTACTGCGAGAGGAACATGCAGCTCATGACTCCGCATAGAGATGGTGAGGCGCTGTAAACGCTGGACTAATTCATCACCACTAGTGAGTGCCCTTGTGTGTTGTAGTGCCGCTAGTGTTGCTTAATGCAGGTCCTGTGCATATAAAGTATGCATAAGGCTCCCATGGCATATGTTGCTTTCTTTGGGAGTTGCGCAGGGGCAGGCAAGGACTCCAGACATTACATGCCGCGAGTAACAGCAGCGTGCGTAGCTGGCGCTGGTAGCGTGGTGAGCCTCAGCAGCAACGTCAGCGGCGCCTCCGCAGCAGCAGCAGCAGCAAACGCAGCGGTATTGTTCGATCGCACCATGCAGAACCTAGTGGACAAGTTATTTCCTCACTTTGCCCAACAGGAGCGCCTAGAGGAAGAGGAGCTGCAGCGCTTCATGCAGCAGCACCAACACAAACAGCTACCCCCGGAATACCTCGCAGGCGGGCTCTCCTCACCCGGTGCCCTTAGGCGGGAGGCCCTCTCACACAGGCGAGCGCGGCTAGAGGCCAGAGCAGCCACAGAGGAGGCACTTGGACCCTGTCCTGTAGAGCCTCCCGTGCCCCCGGAACCCCAACAGCAGCAGCAGCAGCAGCAAATCGACGTGTCTCGAGGCGAAGGCGGCACTGAACAGCGCGCGGGTCTGCGAAGCAGCAGCACCATTTCACGAAGTCAACAGCAGCAGCAGCTGCAGCAGTCTCTCGATGAGTTTGTTGACCAGTTGCTGGGTTCTCCCACCTGCTTCGACGAGCAGCAAACAACTGCCATCGCGCTGCTGCCTGATACGTACCAGGGCGAGCTTATGGAAGCCCGCGTGCAGTACCAAGCCCCTCAACTATCTCAAGGATCACCAGATGGCCCACAAATTGGCGTTGGGGGTCCCCAGGGGCGCCAGGACCTTCTGAGGCTGCCGCTAAAGCTTCCCCACATTGACCGCCCATATTTGCGGGTACCCAGCCGCATGTCCGTACAGCTGGTGCTGCGTTACTTGGCCTCGCAGCTTCAGCCCCTGCTGGGCTTGGGGGGGCCTGCAGGGGCCAACCGCGGTAGCGGCAGTTCGCACATAACGGGGGGTGCAAGCAGTGAGCGAGTAGGGGAAGGTTTGTTTTCGTGTGAAGACCCTGTTGATCTGGAGACGGCCTTGGAGCTGACCTTAGAGGGTCGTGTTCTCGGCAAGAGCCATTCCATAGACTTTGTACGAAAGGCTCGTCGCCTGAACTGCGTGGGCAGGTGTCTGTTGCTGCAGTACAGATATTCAGCCCAGACAGAAGCTAGGGTTATTGCCTACCATCTGTCTACGGTCGAGCGAAGCCCGGGGAACCTACAGCAAACCTCCTCGCCAGTCGTTGCAGAGGGGACTCGAGCACCCACAGGCCACCTAATGGGTTCTTTATGAATTTCGGGGGACCTCACCCCCTCCACTGTTTTTTACTTTCCCCTGAGAGTTGCGCGGGCTTGCAGGGGCTCCGCTAATAACTAAAGGCCTCCAGTTCTGGGGCTACAATCTGCTATGCATGGGCCAGTGGCAGCGTCTAGCGCAGCTGCGTCTTCGGTAGATGCAGTAAGCACTCTTAGCAGGAGCGAGCCACCTACACTCTTTAGTCCAGTGTAGAACTAGCCAGGCGCATTAAGGTCCGTGTTGCACAGGGCTTTACTCGGAGCTTCAGCCGCACCATTACGTTTTCTGGAAGCGGTTCGCATGTTCTCTCCGTCTAAAGCGGCAGGAGGACTTAACCAGTGAAGTTCGTTGGCTGACACTGCAAACCGTGGGGGGGTATTCCACTCTAGTAATCCGGTTCGCCCCAACGTAGGCCCGGGTCTGCTTACAAAGAAATGCCCCAAACGAAAGCTAAAGCAGTAACACACAAGGGCACACCCAGAGGCAGGCGGCAGCTAGACGAGCTCCCCTCATGACTCGGATATGGGGGAATTCACCCCCAACAGGTCATGCGCCCTGCAGTGGGAATAATAAAGTGGTTCTCGCCCCTGTCTGTCTCAAGCGTCAGCTGCCGCTGGAGACTCCACAGCAGCCAGCCGCTGCTGCATATGCTCGACGGTTCTCTGCGCCCAGGCAACGCTGTCTAAGACCGCCTTCTGCAACTGAGTGACCGCGTCATCTGCCCGCTTGACCCACGCCTGCAGTTCATCCTGTTGCTTCTCCAGTACTGCAAGAGACAAACACGCATTATGAGTCTATTCGCCGCAACATTCTGTAGAAGGCGTGTTCCCTAGTGCACTGCTGGCCGCACACACCCTTGTTTTCACTAGGCAGCTGTTTGTTACGCATGCTACGAACAGCAACAGTGTGCTCTGATCAGTTCCGCTTGCACGATTGATTAAGGTGCACTGTTTATAGTCAGGTGTATATAGTAAACTGGGAGTGAACTGAGCAAGGGGAATTCCTAGAAGACCATTCAGCATAAATTAAACGTTCCACAACCGTCACTCGACCTCCGTGAACGCTAACTCACCCGACAGGCGGACGGCCACACCTCCGGCTTCTTGGTGAATCCCCTTGAGGAGCTTGAGCCGTTGCAGCACAGACGGGAGGAGGGCTGCTGGTGCTTTCCACCTTTCGCATATGTCATAGAGCTCCTCAACGCGCTGCCAGTCACTGGAAGGAGCAGAGCCGCTCGCAACTCCCTTCCCTGGTTCTACCCCCGCAGCACCGGTGGAGACAGTGAAGCCCTCCGCAGCCATATCTAGTTCGTGGCGGCGCTGCTGCAGGGCGTGAAGCTCGAGCAGCAATGCCTGCATGCAGCACCGCAGTGGTAGAACCTAACAGGTACACTATATTTGCCTGCTCAAATGAGCATCCACTAACTCCACATCCATGTGCCTCTACCCTGTTGTTTCTATTGACCCATGAAGGCCCAGCTCCTCGCAGCCGCCGACATATGGGCCTCTTGACTCCATTGTTCACTTAAGATATCCGTATGCGCCTTGCCTGGACGCGTTTCTGAAGACTCTCGATCTTCTGATGATCCAGCAGCTTCATGCGCTCTTGCATTTCAGCAACTGCCTCGAAAAGGTCGGCATGCGGAAGAAGACTCATTTTCTGCAGGCCCATTTTATTTTCCACAAACGCCAGTCGCCGCTCTAGGGAAGCAATGCGACTCTGCTCCATCATTGGGGACAGAGATGGCACGCAGTACACCTCGTAGGCAGTGGTTAGATTTGTCTTGCCCCCCTCTTGGTCTCTCTTACTGGCAGCCGTCTCGCTAGCCACGTCTGACGAAGCTGACGCGGGAGCCCCGGCATTTCTTGCTGCGCGCAGACCCAGCCGAAGCCCCCACCCTCTGTACCACCTGCGTTCTGCTGCTAGTCGCGGCACAGCTATTCTTGCACGAGAGCTGCACAGACCATGTCACGACAGACTCACGTGAAGCGGCGCTGGAGAAGGATGCGGGCTCTCTGCCTTCACTAGCAAGCGTCCGCTGGAGTTGTGCAGAAGCTGCAGCGAGATGCTGCTGCAGCAGGGCTGCTCCAGAACGCATGCCAGTCACAGGTTCTATGTGGGACACCAGTGCTTCCGTTCTCTTGTCACTCAGCACGCTCGTAACCTTGCAACCCAGACGCACACAGGTATGGAAGGCAAACCAATGAAGCCCAAACTCGACAGCAACAACCTCAACGGGAATAATGAGCAAGCACAGCATGCAATTATTTAAAAGCAAGACGCGGTGGGCAGAACTGTGCCCATGAGAGTAGTTCTAGACATATGCGGCCAAGCTCATCGTAAAGGGAAACACCTTAGGCAGGCCCATATCATTGAACAGGCCAGTTCACAAGCTTCCTAGAGCATCTGCTTCCAGATAGCCGTACTTGCACACGTAGCTTTTTCAGTTCTTCTATAAGGGAGAGGGGGTCACGACCAAATAGAAGGGCCTCCTGAGCAGCGGGGGGGAGGCGACGAGTGTGGTAGTGCACGTGATGAGTTCCGAAGTGCTTCGCGTTATTCGATTCGCCTGTTGGTTCTCCTGAAGCAGCATCTGCCGGTTGGCTGGCCAGGTGCGTTTCAGACCGGTCCGAGGCCGGAGCTCTTTCCTCCACGAGGAAGGAAGACACAAAATCCAACATCTCCTCCACTTCCCCCTGCAACCGCTTTAGCCGCCCTATGGGCGTTTCGAAGGGGCTTTCGTGGAGGTCCGACACAGCCGAAACCACCTAAGATTCGCAAGCCAGCAGGCACATACATCATTGTGAAACCGTACCAGAGCCGCAGCTTACTTGGATCCACAGGGGGCTTTAAAAAACAGCACCACTTGGCATGCAAACGCTAGCTCCAGCACCCCAATCTGCGCGTTTCAGGCAAATGCAAAGCGAACAGCCAGCGTCTACAACTATGAATCGGCAACGATGGAGAAAACCTATGTCCTAATCATAGCACTGCGAGAAAGACGAGGGAAGGATTGCGGGCTTTGCAATCCTTCCCTTCTAACCCAGCAACCATCGGCTTCAAAGGAAAAGCAGGCCCCCAGATGGCTACAATGGAAATCTAGGCTCCATAGAAAAGGGATGCAGTGAAGAAAGAAAAAGTTCTTCTCGTCTTACCGACCCCGTCTCGCCTGACCGGCGGCCGTTGACGGCAGCGTGCTGCGTCAGTTGTCCCTGCACTTCCAATGGGCCTGAATCCGATGGGCCCCAGCTCCGACGAGAGAAGCCATTTCGGAACGCAGTACTCTTGTACGTCTTTCCTGGAGAGTCACACGCACTTCGAATGCGCCATTAGCAGATGGGCACTTAATATCCACTCTCCATTTCTCTATTTCATACAAACATATTGCACCTAATGTGCCACACACGTGCCGCACACAGCAGGTTACCCGTCCAGCCGTGTGTGCTGCCTCTCAAGCGACCAACCACGGGTAGGAGGAGTATAAAAAGTCAACCAGGTGGCGGGGTTGTTCTCTACTTACCTCTGAAAAACTCATAAGCAGTACTCGGGCTGACCTCTGAGTCGTCGATTTCCTTCGCACCTCTACCTAGCCGATACGCGTCTGCGGGAAAGGAGAACGAATTCATTCTGCCGAATGTCAATAACTGTTGTTGAACGCTTACCCTTTACCGCACTTGCTGTAAGCCGCCTACTGCGTGTGTAATTCCACTAAGGCTATAGTGGCAGTGACACTTAACGCGCGTCGGGCGCAAAGAAATACACACGTGCTTCACAGTTGTCAATAGACTCCGCTTCAAATTAAACACGCTCAGCATGCACGGAAAAGGGGTGATCTCACCTCTGTCAAATCCTTCTTGAGATGAACTGTCATGAATTACTAGAGAACCTGGGTCCGGCGTGTACTCGTAAACCTCTTTCCCACCCGCCCCACTAGCGCCCACCAGAAGTTCCGCACCTTCCGAAGTGTCAGCTGATGGATTATCGGTCATTTTTGCGCGGCGTGGCCAGCACTAGACTGGAGAGGCTCTGGTTTTATGCGAAGCTCAGCACTTTGACTTCCTTCCCCTATGGCTGGCACAGTCGAGGACAACACTGCAGGCCTAATGGCTAGCGGCGCTTATCCTTCAGCCCAGCACAATCCTGACACGTTGGTGCGCAACAGACAGGTAGAGTCCCTCGGAACGCTACCCTTGCCTGCGTTTTACAACGGGCAGCAGACTGTATGCGGCTGTGCGCAGAAATACCAGTCACAGCCGCGGCGGGCACCGAGGTCTAATTGGAAACCCGTCCATAGAGTCAGATGAAGCAACTAGGGGCTCATATTCTCCAGGCTAGGCCCTTCATATCGCGACAAGCACTGATGCCGGTACAGGCATCAATGCGATTGCGATGCTCGCCAGCGCACCGATGCCGCAGTCCCTGTTCTGGCCGTTGGCTGAATTAAGAAATACAAATGCTGATAACGAAGCACTTCCTGGATTCTAACCATTAAAGTTTCTGCCTGTCGAGCAAAACTACACGAGATGCTCCGGTCACAGAGTCACGTGTCAACGGCGCGACGGGCAGCAAGGGGTGGAGCGGCCAGTAGAATCCATCAGCTCCCGGATATCAGTAAAATACGAAGAAGAAAATATATTAATGCAGCAATGAACTGACGCAAGCCGCTCAAGAAAGAAACGAGCTGTTGCGGGCCTTAAGCCCCGGGCACACAGACTGGCAGGGACAGCGCTGGATGTGTCTTCACGTGGGGATGGTATTTCCGTCCAGGCGGAGGTTGAAAGAGAAAGCCCAGTACTTTTTATCAGACCTGATGTAACCAGTTGGTATCTAGGTATTTGACGGTGGGTATGTGTTTCAATGTTCCCGTATGGCCAATGCCAACGGGCGGGCATACGCAGGAACAGCAGGAACCTCATCGCTAGGAACAACCCCTTTCTTCAATACATACTCTCGTTATTCTGCGACAAAAGACAGAGAAAACCAATTCAAGAGAGCTATGTTGCGTAACAGGGGGGGAACGGTATCCGGTTCCCCCAATTGTTGCGGCAAAGTGCAGCAGCTGAAAATGGCCCAGTGGACAGCAGGGGGTTAACTTGACGGAAACAAATTCATATCTTCGATACCTTCTGATCAGTCCATTGTCCATTTTCGTTGGGTATCAATAGTTCCTATCCATATTGGCTGGGTCCAACTGGCCTTGTGGGAGTTGAAGCGTGTTACTGGAGCTTTGCTGCGTGCCCCCGACACGCCATACGCAGAGAATAGGGGACGCCAAACAAGCCAATACTGTACGTGGAATCCCTAGTAAGAGAACAGAGTGGGGACTCGACTAGCTGCGACAAGGCGAAGCTGTCAACTGGAGGACAGAAGCACGTAGGCTTCAGGCGGCAGCCCCTCTATCATATTCGGTGCAGGTTCGCAAGTGGACGGAAATATACTGGATATGGTAGGCGGGCTGCCGCTACTATACAAGCGAACTGCACCTTGACATCAAGCATTGAGGGGAATGCGCCACAGCAACACTCACGAGTTAGACACACAGCGTGCAGTGTTTAACGGAGTAAAGGCGCTTACTCGCAGCTAACAGCAGCTGATCCAATGTCCACCTCATGTGCTACCTACCTTGACTTGGCGTATGCGACTGTGCCACAGTCGTCTCAACACCTCCTCTATAGCATACGGAAGGAGAGTGATATTCAAGCAACCCCTCTAGTGAATACCGTACCGCGCCGCTTCGCCCTACTGAGGTGGCGAAGATGTTTATCCTCTGCTGACCAGAGTACCCTATCTGCTGTAGGGAATGTGGACTTTGTCGTTGGTAGACAGAATTGCGTAGGACAGAAGGACTGTACGACGGCTTTATAGAGTGGAGGGTGCATTTTGACTACGATACAGATCGTAGCCGGACTCCCGGTTGGCACGGCACTAAGGGAATGAGGTGCAAGAGAGGCTGATAACGCGAAATCTATCTTGCCTGTAATGCTGGCTGGTGCCCGATCCGCAGCCTTGGGCACTAACTCCCGCGCAGTGAACGTCTCGGTCAATTCAGGTAGCAGAAATATGCTGAAACAGTGGCTACTCGTCTGTTTTTGTATCGTGCAACAGCCCATCTGTGTTGAGCCACTAACATGTGCCATTTAGTTGGCCTTCATTGGGAGCGGTAAAACACCGACCTGGATTATTTCCAGCCAACCCAGTAAATAGAATTAGTCAAGACAAAAACAGTTGCGTTTACAAGTGGAAAGGTATTATTGGCGTCTCTGAAGTACGACTGGTTCTGTCCAATAGCAGCCAAAATGTGAAGTCACCGCTGCCCCAGCCCCATCTGTCACTTTCTACTCGAGGCGCCCCTTCCCTGTTGCAGATGCCTCTGCAATACGATGATACGCTCGGTGCTGTATATACCCTGTGCATGTTTAGCCGCCACAGGCACTACGGTTGCGGCAAATAAGCAAAAACCTAAAGCACGCCTCTCCCGATGTGAGCACACGCAGCATCTTTTGCATCGGCAGGCCTCTGAACGTCTCACCATGCACAGTTTGAGGCACCAGTTGGCACCGGCACCAGAAGCACAGTCCCGCAGCACCGTTCATTGTGCCCAATGCCAAGCACGTTACCTCGATAGAACGAAGGCCGTGTCCGTCTGTGTGCGAGAGCCACTGCCTGGAATCCCGCAGGCTCCTGAGGAGCTCTGCTAATAGCATTTACGCTGAACAACCGCTGGCCCGTGTTCTTCATACTCGTCGCGGCTACACCATGCAGCTTGAAAGGAACTCAGGCTTGCCAGCATCGAACCCCCAACCCACGCTGAAAACCGGCGCTCCTGCGACCCCGGCACCGCAAGAAGCCTAACCTTCTGGCCTCCACAAACTGCCGGGTCGTCCACCAGCTCGCGGTTAACCCTCTCAACCATTCCTGAGGCCACATACGCATGCCATACGGGAAACTTGTCGTGCCTTGGCTTCATCTCTCGGCACAAGAGCTATGTGGCCTAGCTTTTTCCACGCCCGGAAGGCTTTATTCCAGCGTGACGAGGGAAGCCCCTCCTACACCTCAGGAACGTGTAAACGCACCCGGTATGCAGGAACAGCCTCCTGTGAGAATCAATACGCTAAGTATGTCGCGATTGCCTTCGGTCTCAACCGCCTCAGCCACCTGTCGCACTGCCTCCGGAAGGCCCGGAAATCCACCACCGCCACCCGGCACCAGTGAAAGAAATGCAGGGTAGAACAGCACCTCAGGGATCTGCAACAGCCCAAGGACACATATAGCTGGTGTCAACGCGAAGGAACCGAGACAACCAGTTACACGAGAGTGTGCACCGTGATGGGTCAATGCTGCATGCTGTGATACAGCACTGACCCAATTCCGCTTAGCACCAGAGCCTCATCATTACAGATGAATTACGCAAAGCCGGAATTCCAAGGAGTGAACAGCGTTCAAAACCAACGGCGGTGAACCTACAACAACACCGAGAAATTGCGTTTGGTGCCCTACCTTCATTGCTACTTGATCCGCCTCAAGGCGTGTGCCGTCCGGAAGCTCCATGACTCCCCCTTCAGTGCCACTGCCACTTGAGAGCAACGCAGCAGCGGACGCTCCTGTCAAGCACGGGAACAAGAGCTGCGATGCAGCGGGACTATCTGGGGAAGCAGCTGCACCACCTCCACGTCTCTTTGCCTGTTGCTGCTGGCTTGGCAGTATTATGGGCTTTCGCGCAAAGGTCACATCCCGCGGGTCGTCTGCTACGCGGCACAACCCTTCCTTAAGAAAAGACAAAGTTTGCATGCGGCTGCACTCGAGCAAAGAAAAGAAAACAGCAGCCACTGGCAAATTGTGGCAGGTAGCTTTCCAAGTACTTCAGTCAATACAGGCGTAGTAGGTAATGCCGCAGCTCTCTGTTGGCCCCTCACGTCACTATACTCCCCTCCTTAAAAGCACTGGGTAACAAGTTGGGCAAATTCAGGTGCACGACGCACACTCCAAAGTTACGTAACAAATGCGGTGTATCCAAGCTGTTTAATTGCCTCAGTGGCACTACACTCGATCACTGTATTCCTTGATGAATAAATAATCTTCACCCTACACTCAGTCAGTGTGTTTCATGTTGAATGGCTTACCTCCAGTGCATATATGAAGGGTGAACATTGTCCCAATCGCCAGGCTTGTCTAATGCAATCTTCGACATCCGGCCTTGGGCAGCAAAACGGGCAAAGCTGGGGTGTACAGGGAGGTTGTGCCCCACGAGGATTGACCCAAATAACTGACTCATTGCATCGCCACCCACCGGCCACTCTGCAACATGCTGATCTAAGACGAAAGAATCTGCAACTGGGGCAATGGATAGACCAGACGCCCCCACGTCGATTACCATCGCGCTGCTCCTCCCCAAAGCAACACAAGATAAAAGAGCGCGTTTCGCTGTGTACAGAGATCCTACTTGCAGCCCTTCAAAGAGTATCTCCGCCATCTTTTCCCTTATGCTGCGGCAGTGTATATTTGGTTCGGAAATGAGTAGGGGCTGCTCCCGCAGGTCTGCCCCGATACCGCACAATTCCGTGAGACGCAGATTGCTATCGAGTAAAGCATTTGATCCATTGGCGCATGCAAAGCCCAGCTCCTTCCCTGCCTCTTTTCTTGCGTTGAGACGACAGGAGCGTGCTCCTGTGCAGCTCAGCGCCACAAGGTTTTCGAAAGCCTCTTCGTTTAGCGTATACGAAGGGTTTGAGTCGCCTTTCCGTTTGCTACTAGGCCCGCGCCAGGTTGGGATGAGCGCAGGCACCACTTCAACTCCATCTCGTCTTTCGGAAAAGTTAAGGGGGAAGATCAGCTCGCGAGGTGTGCCATTGTGGCTGCCATCAGTTGCGACTGAATAGCCTGCGGCGCCCCTAGCCTGGCGAATTCCAATGCACGAATTCAGCAGTTGACATGGAGTCCCCTCACCCGCATAGCCAACGCGAGTGCTTGCCGCCCCGATGTCCACTACAACGCTGGAAGATGCCAATTCCATCCTTCCCAAGGGTGAGCAGTGTAGTCCTCAAAAGGCGCACATGCCAACAGGGCGCATACGGGAGGGAGCGTCTGCTCTTAACGCACCTTTGAAGCTGCACTGTATATAGTCCAGCGGACAAAGGAGGAAACTTGTCGAAGTCTATGGATATTCCCCTTCAAGAATGTCACACCCGGCGCACCCCCCAGGGGCTGCTGCTCTCCCCGTTGGACTCGATCTTTGCTCCCCTTCTACTCTTCCCCTTCTACTCTCAGTGGATACCAACGGAGGAGCAGAATGGCCTAGGCAGAAGATGTCTTTCGGCACTAGGTGGAATTTCTCCGAACATGAACGCAGGAAGGGGGGTTCTGGAGGGGGTTTATCGGCCCGCCTACAGCTCTTACAAGAGTTAGAACCCGATCCGCGTCTTCCTCTGCTCAAGAAAAGTTTCTAAGTTGCTATTAATGCCGAGATAGGCTTCCTTTTCTGCCGGCTGAAGGCCCCAACCGCGCAAGTTGCCCCAGCTCCTGTTGGCAGTGCATAGCGGCTCGGCAGCATTCGGCGGTCGTGAGCTTCCTGACAACGATGGAGTGTACAAAATTCTCTTGTTTATTCCACTGGGTGGTGTGTGCTCTTCAACTGGACTCTGTAAGGACGGCGGAATCGGACCCTCTGCATGCGGCCGCATTGCGCGCTGTAGCAGCGACAAGGGCTTACCGCTCCCTCCTCTGTCTATGCATGGTGAACATTCTACAGCTTCAAACAACAGAATTCTCGAGTCCACTCCTAATATTCTCTCCATCGAAAAGTTGCCTTTCATCAAAGGACCGGATTTTGACTGTGAACCTGCATTTGGCCGTTTTCCGAGCCCAGCCTTTGTACATCTATGCATATGTACATGCATTTTTCCCGTCAAAATATCCGTTTAATAATTGGGAAAACTCACATCCTATTGAGAGCACTCGGTAGAGCCTATTTTTGCCTGCTTTGCTTCGCAGCAGGGCAAGAACGAAGAAGCTTGTGTGAGACCCCAGGGACCCTCTGAGCAGCAGCTAGTGGAATGCACTGGTTTACTGCAGTACTGCTTTGTTTGTCCGCATCTGTGGATGCACAGGCCACTGAAACTTTGGAGGGGGAATTTGGGTACCTCCGCCTGGAGGAGCCAACTTGGAGCTTGAGACACAGAAAATTGCGCCCCTTACATCCATCAACCATCAGAGCTACTCACAGGCATGAGTCTTTCCAGTGAAAGCAGCAGTGACGATGGGAAACGCAGCAGCAAGGGAAGCAAGAAACGGAAGGCAAAGAAGGACGGGAAATCTTCTAAAAAGAAAAAGCGGGACAAGCACTCGGGACACGGAGAGGAAGAGGACTGTTTCCAACTTGTGAGCATTGCAAGTCCCCTACTGTGTAGTCTTCGTGCAAAGCAGCTAGCGAATTGCGCATGTAGCTAGCAACTTGCACGTGCTGGCGGCGAGCTTTAGGAGACCCTTAGAACAGTTGCAAAGTTTAAAAGGGTTACTGCTTATACTGCATATGCTTACCATTGAGACTTGTCCACCTGGTATGTTTCAGGACCCTTACATTCAGGAAGATGTAGACCGCCTACTCATGTCTTTGTTGCAGCTTTCTCCGCAGATGGAGACAGAAGTGAGTCGCGGACATTGAGATCCACTGTGTGTCTGAATTCCTCTCTTGCAGACAAGCTTAGCGGTACTGCAGTCAGGCTATTTGGACAATGTGTGCGTTGATCTTCCTTTTCCTCGCTGAATGCAGCTTTTGGACGTATTCAAACAACTGGATTCATGGGGCGTCGTATATTTGAATGATCTTGGTGATATCCGGCTGCGAAAGAAACTCCGGCACCTTTTTCGGGCCCTTTTTGTTGGCGAGGTGCGGCCCCTTGCAATACGTACTTGTGACAAAGCACCCACGTACATGTGTCATTCTGTGCTTGCCTTGCATTCGAGACGCCCAACATTGCGCTCGAGTGTCCCTATTCGGCACAGTCTAGCCGTGTGCAACCATCAAGAGCTGTCCAAGCTGCGCATATGCAAAATGAAAGCACACTAGCGCATTCGTAGAGGTCATGAGCAGGTGCTTTGTAGGGCTTTTCGCAGGTTGAGGGTGAGCAAGGCAAAGGTTGGAGGAAAATGCTTTCTTGCAAGACGTCGCTCTCCAAGTTCGTGAAGCGTCGCTGCAAAGAGTTGCGCCCGCGGCTTGAGGAGTTAGACACTCCAGCTGAAGTTGGCGCTTCTGAAACCCTAGAGGGAGGGGAGGAACAAACCGTTGACGAATTAACCTTTGACGCCGACGAGGCGGCACGCAAGGCTGAAGAAGCTGTGCAGCGTTGGCGCGCCGAACATGCCGAACTTGAGGGGCTCTCAGCTGTTTCCACTTCTCAGGGTGCATCGGAGCAGCAAACGGCGCCTTCTGAGGCGAAGCCCGGTGTAAGTAGTGTAACTTCGGAGGAAACCCCTCCAGTTGTATCGCGCATGCTGTCACATGGTGTTATTCAAGTGTATGTTTCCTGTGCTAGTGTTCACTCTTGAAACAATGCTTTGCAGTTGGTGAATTGGTGAGGAGATGAATTGATGCAAGAGGTATAGCGGCGTCTGCTGTTTCATCTGACAGAGAGAGGAATGGATGCTTGTTGCCCCAGCCTATCTCCGTTGTCTGGCTCCAAAGGACGGGCCTGACGCAAGGAGACTGCGTAAGGAAAACCTCAGAATGGCACCCTTTAGAGCGTCTATCGCGTTTGCAATCTCAGCTGTTTATAGTGCTCTTGAATTGGCTATGCCGTCTCATGCAGATTCATGAGTTGTGGTGTTGGGACTGGGTGCAGAAATCTTGCAGCAGAAGAAGAAAGATGACGAGGAAGCTATACGCGTTAGAGCGATCATGGAAGAGTGGAACAAAACACGAAAAGTTAAGAGTCTTCGAGAACTGAAAGAAGAAGGTTCGCCTTAGGCATACCCCGTTTGCAAGCTAAGGTTTCGCCGCTTTGGCACCCAGATGCAGCTAACTCGCGCAACCCGTCACCGCCCACAGCCCAGATCTGTGGTGGGTCATGCATAATCGTGTAAGAGCAAGTGACGCGCTGATGCGCTTCTTCTGCTGCTTTGGTAAACAGGCGAGTTTGCAGAGGGCGAAGAAGCGTATAAACGCTGGAAACGAAGCATGGAAGCTGCTCGAAATGTTTGGGGGAAGCGAGCGGCGGACCAGGCGACTGAGCAGGAATTTGTGCGTTCTCAAAGTTAAAATTATACTGGGGTTCTGTCAGGTTTAATTTAGCACAGCCTTGAACTGGCCGTTGCGTTACAACTGGACGCTAGAGGGCAACAAAGGATACCTTCGCTAGCGAGCATTGCGCTAGCGAGCATTGATCCCAGGCCATTTCGTTGTTTTAGGTGCTGTGTGCTTATTGCTGCAGCAAGATGATACGAAGAAGGGCCAACCATGGCAGCGATTTGATAGGGAGCGTGACCTGCAGGTAAGGACTTGTAGGCGCCACAGCAGTGTCGACTAGCATTTTTCTCAGGAGGCAGAGGTAGTGAGAGGGTGTCAGGGTATCTTCACATTAGTGTTTGGCAAAGGTATTTGATTTGTTGGCTGTCCGCTTGATACCATCCGGCTTCCTGCTTTCTCGCAGACTACTAGGCAAGTGTCACGGGAGGACTACAACAAACTGGTACGTTGGTGTCGATGCATGATCACCAGCGAATCCCATACTATACTGTGCACGTACCATCGGTTTGAACGAAAAGGTTTGCAGAGCGGCCACGCTTGAATCAGGGAGTAAGCATGCTTCCATGCTTTTTTTTTGACAGCATCTTATTTTGTTTTACTTGCAGCTCCAGCAGACAAAGCTCAGTGCACGTTTCAAGTCGTCATGGCAGACTTCTTTTATGTGAAGGCTGTGCTTCAAGCTTAAACCGTCTTTCTGCGAAGGATATCATCAGCACCGTCCTGCCAAGTGATATTCTATTGCGGAATTGACGGATCTGTGCATCTTCTGTAGTTCCTAGTTACGAGTTGGGGTCCCACTCCTCGATGTACTTCCAGCAATTGGTTTGCTGCTATTCTCAGACACCATGTTAGATCCAATATGATTTTCCTGCCCGTTTAGTAGCATGTGTGCATGGCATTGGTCCTGTCAACTGACGGCTCCCGCTATTTTGCTTTTGCGCTCAATATGGGCGTAAGGAACAATTCAGTTAGAAACGAACTGATGCGTTCTAGAATAAACCCCAACACTTAGTGCTTGCCCGTTTCTTTGTTTTAAAGGGGTTTCCCTGCCAGTGAGGTCCAGCTGCATCACTCCAGCAACGGGATCGACGATGCCGGAATGTCTAGAGCCAATGAAAATAACACATACCCAGGCAAGGGATAGGAGTACCTGTGTTGGTCTTCCTATTCGTGAACAATCGAGTTGGAGAGGCGGAAAGTGCTCTGACGCACCGTGGAAAACTTCAGATGCTCCCCAAAACGTAGCTTCTGAGGCGAACAATGGAAAGAGATTACTGTCTTCCGAAATGAAATGCAAATCAAGTGCACTAGCGCTCTGCAGGCATGGATAGATAATAGGTTCCCCAGGGCCTCGTGGCACTCCTTAGTAGCGCCGCCATTCATCTGACAGCTTGAATAACTCCAAGAGTAAAACTGGCCCTCGACCTACTAGTTTGTTCAGGTGCGCTTGCGACCACCGCCTCGGTCGCAGTGCCTGCGCTGCCTTTGGCTTGGAATAAGTAGCAAGGCCATATCTGGCTGGGACGGCCTTAGGAATAGTTCATCGTCTAATAGCCTTTAGATGACGTGTGAGGTTGCAGTGCTTGTAGTGTAGTGTAGGGTGCGCTCCGTGCATGTTCCCCAGT
>CAJFCZ010000109.1:0-27769 GCA_904066245.1 Eimeria sp. OTU-Y
ATATATATCAGCAGCGGGTCGGCTACCAGGTAGATGCCCAAGAGACGCTAAAGAATTCGTTGCATTTCTTCAAATTCACTTCCGGAGAAGCTCCAAGCTTTGCTAGGAAGTACAAATGACCTCCCAACCTCCGCGATCTACAGGGTAGATTGAACGGGGAGTAGATTAACTGGTAAGAAGAAAGGACACCCAACCACCAACTGATGGGGTCGGACAGAGACCATTTCTGGCGAAGACAAACAGATGAAGCAAGGGAGGATGCAACGAGGAGAGATGCAGAAAGGAGATGTGCAGCAGCAACAGGGTTAACAGGAGAACCGACGAAGCAGCGGATGATAAACCGGGAGCACCGGGAGCAAGCGCGGCAAGAGCTGTCACTTCCGTTCGTCCATCCCTTGCTGGGCAACCACGCACGGCGTACAAGCCTGGTGCTGATGGCCCAGCCTTTAACTTTGTTTACACCCTTAGTGCATGGATGAAAAAAAGGAGTGCTTAGAAGCGACGTGGCGTTGCCTTCCAGGAAGTTGTGCAGCAAGGTGGATTGCAACTCACGAGAGGCCGGCTCCTCTGCAACTAGAGCCCTCGAACTTACCTGAGGATCTTAGAGAGCTACAATACAGCGAGATGCAATAAGGACGAAAACCTTAAAGGAAGTGTCCCCTACAATATTCAGGCTTCCCTTCCCCGTATTCATGTCTCCTGAGGATAGCGACCCAGGATAACGGGTTGCTGGAGAGAAGCCTGCGCACCACGAGTTGCAGCGTACCTTTTTGCGACTAATGTTGCACGTAGGCCTGGCATGCAGGCTCAATTAACCCTCCTTTGGTGCACAGATTATCGCTGTATAAAGTTCTTGAGGGTTTAGATTTGCGTACAGGCTGCCTCCTATGGCCAAGGGAAGGTTCCTTTGCCAACTCCTGGTGCGAGGCAGCACCACGTGCCAGCATAACCAAGCATCGCTTTCATTCATGCAATAACACAGTATAGACGAGTTAAACATTTAATTGGCCATACGCAGCCAGTCTTCATGCACGTAAAATCCGCCAGCTAACGTTACTCAGACCACGCTATACAGACCATGCCACCTCATCCGCCATCGACGACGGGCGGCCCATTAACACACGTTTGTGTGCATTAAATCGCGATTTTTAGTTGAAACGGATAACGGCAAGGGAACAAAATCAAATCTAGCGAGAAAAGAAAAAATGGGAGATGAGCTAACCGTTGCTCGCGCGGCGGTTGCCGACAGGCTGTAGCTTGCGAGCAGTTCTTCGCCCGATAGGCGTAGATTTTTGCTTCCTCTAGACCTATATCGCTTAGAATACTAAATTTGCCATTAAAAACCAAAGATCAGGCTCTCTCTACCAATGACTGGGGTCTTCTCAAGTATGGAAGGTCTGCACTGATGTGGCGAGGCGATGTCTCTGTGGCAGCCCTAAACTCGGGCGGGGTTCTGTGGTTCAGAGCATGACGTGCTCTCTTCGTGGGCATTTTCATGAAATATAGGCATACAAAAATGGGTGAATAGCTTTCGCTTCGCCGAATGGAGAGTCAACGTCGTGGCTTGCTGTTTAATGCCAGAACCCTGCATGTTTTTCTTCCTGCTCGTCCTCCGACAGAGCGATAGCGCCGTGGAGACGGAGAGTATTCTGTGTATCGACAGCCCTTGTTTCCCTTTTTGAGTTGTTTTCGCCATTTGTTGCTTTCCGGCCTATTACATCCCCGCGAAACCGCTTCGGTTATCCCGCAATCGGGCGCCGCTCCGCCACACGGGCTCTGCTAGAATTCCCCACCGACAACCGAAGAGCCCTTTGCCTGAGATTCACCAGGAATGCACACGAATTGCAGTGTGGCAACAGTTTTAATATCTGGACCGGAAGGAAAAGTTGAAGTGCCCCCAAGTGCCCTTTGGGGCAACACCAGTGTTGGAAGTGCAGTGGCTGCAACCGCAGCTGTTGCAAGGGGGGCTGCAACAACTAGCGGCAGCAGCAAAATAAAACGTAGTAACTGTGACAGCAGCAGCAGGTTTGAATAGAGCCAACGCTCAGGATGAGCACCGTTACCCTTCCTTGCCTAGCTCCTCCTACCACCGCAACTCTTTCAGAAAGCGACGAGTATGAGGTACTGCGAGACTATCCAAATTGTCTCCATGTTAAGAGCTTCATCGTCTAGTCTCTTTAGATTTTCAGGTCTATACTTGGCTGTATCGGAAGCATTTGCAGCTGCAGCGCGGGTAGGAGCAGCTGTACCCGGATCAGTTTCAGAAGCTGCTGCAGCAGCACCATCTGCAGCAGCTCTATCAGCCGAGCTGGCTACGCTCGAGCAGGCAATGGCTACCTGAGTGCCATGTTTCTACTAGGCAGGAAGGACACATGATTCTTCAAAATAGTGGGTCCCTTTCGAGGACCCCTGAGGGTTCCTCAGGTGGTGGTCAACAGGAGCCCAGAGCCTCTACTAGTACACCCAGTTCCCAGGGAAACAGGGAATCTCCTCAGGTGTGTCTTGAGGCTTTACAAGACGTCGTTGAGGGAAGCCGGCAACACGAAGTCACCCCAGACTCCAGTGAAACCTCAGGGGCTGCACTGCCATCGCTTCCCCCTGCTAGAAAGCCCGAGAGCTCCGGAATTCATACAGAAGGGGCAGCAGTCACGGCCCTGACACAAACAGTGACAGCCCTTAATATTTGTGGACCTGGGGAGCAGCTAGTTTGCCCTTCCGCGCGGTGTTGCCTGGAGGACCCCAAACAATCCCGAGCTCCACAAACGCAGCAAGAGCAACAGCAGCAACATCAACATCAGCAGAAACAAGAGCAGCAGACACATCAGCAAGATATGCTGCTTCCAGTCACTCTGCCCTTGGGGGAAAGTTTTATAGAGGACCTTTGGCCCTTAAGCCTGGCAAGGCGGCCCTCTGCTGAGATGATGCAGCTTGTCAGAAAAACTGCGGAGAGGCATCCGGATCCTATTGACGCAGCCGCTCCAACTGGCTTAAATCCTGCAACACCAACTGATGCAGTAGCAGCAACTGAAGTTATGCTAGCTGAACTAGGGAGCTTCAGAGATGAGATGGGGACGTGCGTTTCGGCGGTCGCTTCACATAAATCCAAAGGTAGCAGCACGAAGACAAGAGCAATCAGTAATGGCTGCGACGGTTCGGATGACAGCAGCAGCTGCTGCAGAAACAAGAGCAGCAACATTAACAGTCGGCTAAGAAGACCTCAACAACTGCCTCTGACCTGCAACGTTCCCTGCTCTTTGGCAGGAGTCTTCCAACCACGGGGCGATTGCCCCGTAGGCCCCTGTGATGTTGCAGCGGGGATTCCCGCTGCAGCAGCATCATCAACAGTGCCAGAAGCTGGGGCAGTTTCCCGAGGGGAAGTCTGTGCAGCAGTGAACCTCCCTTCAGCCAAGAAGCCCGAAGTACTGCATAGTCTACTAGACGCCGGATGTGGGTGTCGTCGGGTAGAACGCAAAGGCAGCAAGGGCAACGGCGGTGGCAGCAACGACAACAGCGCTGACAATATGCAAAGGCTGTGCTGTGGGGTTCCTTCTTCTGAGGACACTTTTTCAGAGCCCCTCAAGAATACCAGAGGCCCACGAAGACGACTACGCAACGCTGCAACTGTCGACATCCTCGATTCCTCCAATGGGAGCCGTAGTACTCATGGTGGAATTCACCCGCAAGAACAACAAAGGGTTCCTGACGAAAAGCCCCCGCAGCAACTGTTGCAGCAACAGTCCCACAAACAACCCGAAGTGCTACAGAAGGAGAAGAAAAATCAATCGCAGCAACTACCGCAGACGGAGAAGCAGCAGCAACAGCAGAGGCCTCGGGAATTTGTTCGACGACTCGCCTTGGGCTTGCTGATGGGAAACAGGGCTGGCCGGAAAGAAAGGCGCGCATGGCTTAGCCGAGTGAACCAAACACGTCAAGACCAACAACAACATGACGAGCAACAAGAGCAACGGCAGCGGCAGCAGCAGAAAGAGCAGGAGGACGACACCGACTGGGAGGCTTGTTGTTTGCTACAGCCAGCAGATGAGAGGACGGACGGACTAGCCACTCAAAGCCGCGGCAACAGCAACAATGGCACAGGTTTGGCGGGGTATCGGAGGGCACCCAGCAAGCTGCAACGCATGGCCTTTTCCTTTGGCTGTTTTGGAGAGGCATCACAACGTCGGACAGAAGCTCAGCGAGAAAGCTGTAGGTCTTTAACACCAGCTCAATACAGAGCTTGGCAGAGGAGGCAGGAAACATACTCAGTTAAGACTGAGTGTAAATGCGTGGCTTATGCGGCCTAAGCTTTACGGCGCTCGGCCTGAAACGGAATTAGGTGGACGCACATACAAAATCATCTTATTGGCATCGGAACGTTTCAAAACTGAGGGCCTTCCTGTTCCCTCTGCCCTACACATACGGGTTGCTACGGTTCTGTCTGCATGAAGCATGAGTACTTGTCTACGGCCTAGGCCTTCTGTGGTTCATTTGCTTTGTAACTTTCCTGTGCAGATGACGGATCGTTTTTCCCCCGAGGTCTTGCAAACCTTAAGAACACTTGCTTCCTCAATGCAGCTCTCCAGGCCTTAGCTGGCATTCCTTCATTTGTAGCGTCGCTCCAGGATTGCCTACCCTCAGAGACGGGCATTGGAGAGGCCCAGTGGCAGGGGACTCCCAAGGCGTGCGGCGTTTCCCATGATGGAAACAAGGACGTCGCGAGTGCAGCTGCAGTTGCAGCGTGTAGCAGCACCACGGCGTCGCCGGACAGCGAAGAGGCAAGAGGCCAGCCGGTTCAGCAACTCCCGAAGATCCAGCACCAGTCAGAGAAGCAGACGCAGGAGCGGAAGGAGCTGTTGCAGCAGCAGCTCAGACTGCGCCAGGAACTTTTGCAGCGGCTGCGCCTGCACCAGGAGAGGAGGGAGAAACATCAGCCTGAATGCCTTGGCTCTCTTGACAAGAACCAAAGGCGGCTGCTTCTTAGGGAATTCTTCACCTTGCTCTGCAGATTGACGTGCGCCGGAGGCTCAGGGTTTGAAACTCTAGGAACCGTGGCTTACTTTATGTGCCTTGTATCATGAGGATTAACGATTTAGGGCTCGGTTTTTAATGGGTTCGGTTTCCAATGCGAGCGTGAGTTCAGGTGCTGCCCGAGCATGCGGCCGTATGGGAGCGCAGAGGAAACCTCTCATGAGGACTTAGCTGCTCAGAGGCCAAGGGAATCAAACTCAGCTGCTACATGCAGATCAGAGCACCAGCAACAACAGCAACAGAGGCAGGCGCAGCATGTGACAGCCGCGGAGCACGACACCATTCGGCCCGAAAGGCTCAGGAGAGCCCTTGTTGCGCCGCTGGCAGGCCTTCTTTTGAACGACTGTAATATGCAGCAGCAACAGGATTGTCACGAGTTCTTAAGAGGCCTCATCGACCTTATTCACGAAATATTTAAAAGTTGCAGATGGGTGGGCTGCTGCGACATGTTGCTGCTAAGTTTGTGGTTGCTTGCTGCCATGACGCGAATGCAGTGGAAGCTGCGGCAGGCGCACCGGCTGTTCCTGTCTTTTAGTCATGCCAAGGTGTATACAGCAAAACAGAAACAGACGCGACTCGCTTGCCCTATTTGGTATGTTGCAGGAGAGAGAGGAAGCAGCAGCTGTTGAACAGCTGCTGCAGCTGCAGGCCATCTTGCCTGTGGCTGATCTGGAGCCGTGGGCTCGTACCTCCCTTGGCTCTCTCCGCATCCCAGCAAATCTAGATGATAAGCAAACACCGCACCATGTGGATCCCATTCAAGCACATCTAGGTGAGCAGCAGCGGCAGCCATTTTTCGCTAAGTCAGTGCGTATTTTTGCTGCTGATTCTGGTCCTGGGGGACATATATGCAGGACTACTAGATGCTGCTCTGCAACAGTTGACCAGCGCAAAAGCAGTGCCATTCTTAGAGAGGGGGCCTGGGTTACCCAGGGGTGCTCTTTTCAGCAGCGGGAGAATGCAGGATACCTCGACACTGCGTATCTGTTTGTGTTTAGCTGGCGCTCCCATTGAGGGCAACGAGAGCAGTGAGCCTGACAAAGCAGTGGGAGGCGATGGCGGGGATGTAGAACGTGCAGAAAAGACGTGGAGGGAATATATACGAGATCAAGCTTCCCCGATGGCAGATTTCTTTGCTGGACAGGTTAGGCTTAAGGGTGTAAAGCTGAAAGCTGAGGCGTACGGTTCTGGGGAAACCAACCGGAGGCTGTTATGGGTCGTAGGCAAACGGTGGATACTCTTTCACTATCTTTGCACTTCAGGGGTTACGCTAAATCATGAAGGCATGTTATGTTCCTTGTTTGCAGCTATGCAGCGAGATACAGTGTGCGGGATGTCGCCAATCCTTGTTCATTTATGAGCCCGCGTGGGATTTGTCTGTACCGCTCCCTCTACATGGCAACAAAGTATCTCTAGATAATTTGTTGGAGGGTTTCTTTGGATCCGAGGAGCTGGAATTCAGCTGCAGCAGCTGCCACAGCCCTGCTTGCAAGGCCCATAGGACAATCAGATACACCCACCCACCTAAAGTGCTGCTGCTGCAAATAAAGCGGTTTTCCGCTTCCGGACAGAAACGGAGAACTCGCGTTGAGTTCCCTCTTGAAGAACTTGTCATCGAAACAAAGAGGTATGAGAAGCACAGTCTCAAGAATAATACAGTAGTCCTCCTTCAGGGGGTTCCGCCGAGACTCCTAGTAGCTGCGGCAAATTCTGGGTGCAAACTGTTTTTACGGAGGTCTTTTGTGGTGAAAGTCCGTTTTTCTCTTGCTGCGTAGTCCTGCGGCGTTGATGAAATTGAGAATCCCTTAATATTGGAGGTAACGTTTGTTTGTGCGTGTGCAATGCAGCAAGCCTGCCACATTCCGTTTGATTGCTGTGATAGAGCACAATGGAAGCAGTTGTCAGTCTGGTCACTATGTGGCGTACGTGCGACGAAGAAGATTTGCGGCTCCTGTAGTGCTGCCCCCCTCAACTGCAGGGACAACTTCAGCACGACCTGAAACCCCCAGAAGCTCTGCATGCTCTCCATCTGAATTCCTGAAGCGCATCGGCATATTAAAGGGTTTCACGAGTTCTGCATCCCACTCTCTGCGGCATCCAAATGGGCCTTCAACCGCTCCCCCTTCGGGAACATCTCCAAGGGAGCCTCCGCATGAGTCACCGTTCAGGCCGCCTAGACCCGCGATGTCATTTGAGGGAATGGCTGACGATGGCACAGAGGTGAGGGCAGTTCTTGCTAAGCAGACAGGAGTAGCCATGTAAAAAGTATTGAGCTTGCTTTTGAGGGCAGGGTGCGGTAGCTAGCGAGCTTCTTGCTGTCCCCTTCCCGTCATACAAAAAATTCTTAGGCCTTGTCATCAGGTATACACATGTTGTCCTTTCGAAAGGCACAAGCATTCTCAGTCCGTACTGCGCTGTCTTTAGTACTCATGTGCGAGCTTCATTCAGCTTGATGAAGTTTGTGACAGCAGTGCTAGCATTCTGCCAGCATTCCCTTCTTTGCAATAATGCTAGGCAGAAAGCCAACGCCCAACCAAGAATGCTGTTAATCCGTTTGGCTTTGCCTTTTGCTGCAGTGGTTCCGCTTCGACGACGGTTTGGTGCTGCCGGTTTCAGAGGCAGAAGTTTTTTCTGCAGAGGCATACTGCCTTTTTTACAGCAGAACGAACAACACAGAGAGACAATGCAGTTCGAGCTCCAAACAGGAGAGCTCGGCTATTGCTGGAGCAGCGGGGTCCAGCAACCCCGGCTTCACTAAGACCACCAGTGGTTGTTTACCTTAGAGGATCGTTTCTTGCGAACTCTTCCACTTTTGCAAAGAAGGAAAGACAGTAAACTGAGGAACAGTTCTTCTTCTGTTGAGTCGCTTTGGACTAGCCAGTGCTCAGGTCTGTAGAGGCCAGCCGTCTGGCAGGCCATTCGCCTTCGTTGCATTGAACTGGGCGCGCTTATATGCAAGCGAGTCTAACTCATTGAAGGCACAGCCGATTTCTCCATCTTGTTGCATCGGAAGCGGAGCGCTTAAGGTTTGCACTCCGCTCCGAGACATTATACTTTGCTTTAAACTCATGCTATACGTTTATAGCTTAAGCACGTTTTTATACCTGCATCCTCTCAATTCCTGATGCAATTCACATTTTCATTGTACTGGCCAACTCTACGCGCCATCTCCCTTGGTACAGACTACACGAACGTGAGTCCTCTGGTCTGCGAGTCTCTTCTCACTTCTGCCTCTCCCCCAGATTAGCTTGCTTCAGCAGTGCCACTTGTTACCGAGCACGAAAGTCGACAGGTAGTAAATTTTTTCGTAGCTGGTCTTGCTGCCCTCACAGTTGCATCCTTATATTCCTTGTCTCACCGCCTCGCATATTTAGGACTGATGACTGATTCACTGACTTAAGGTTTTGTCCACTACACAGAACCAGCATCGGCGTTTGTGCCGTTTCCTATCGAAGATAAAGTGCAACGCAGAAATTGCCACGAGACGTGGTGGGGTGGAAGACCATCTGTTAGGAAACTCAGTAAACGGTTTATTCCTATCCGATTTACTGTTGTCATCAAGTTCCGTGTGCAAGCATGCAGATGTTACGGCTTTCGATTCCTGAGAGTGTGCCTCAACGAGGGACTTCAGTGATACTCGCTGGGGGGAAGTCCCACCTACACAGCAAAGCAGTCCACCATCCATTTGCGTCACATATATACAGAATATCTAAATTGTTGAATTGCACTTGTGGTGTACCTGAATGATTACTTTGAAGCCTGAATGGCACACTAACCGGGCAGTCTACATGCAGGGTTCCGCAAGGTCCGGCCCCACAGACTTCTCTGTGGAAAGCGAAGTAGCGAAGGAACCTCTAGAAAATATAGTTTTGTTCTTATTTGAATATAGTTTTTCTACATTTTGTCTATTATCACTGAAGTGAATTCGGGGGGAACCACCTTCAGTGTCTCCGGGGGCTGGGAGTTGCAGTTGCCGCTGTCGTCTTTGCCGTGACGTGAGTGCTGATAAGTTTCGGCTTTAGGCTTTGATCCTTTGAATAGCTACATAGGTATTCATGCCAAACTCTTCCAACCTGCTGCTCCTCCGTTTGCTGGACTGATCGTTGGCGTCGCTCGCGTGACGTGGTGCCATCCTGTTGAATTTTTCTCTCCGACACCAGGGGCAACGAGGCGAAGAAAACAGATGAAATTGTGGAAAACTTGTTGGCCAGCGTCGTATCCACGGCGCTTCCTTCTGGTTGCCGTGCTTTCAAGACTGTAACATCGAGAAACAATGGATGACCTAGTAGCGGGTGCTTCGACAGCAGTAACGGCTTCTGCTGCTTCCTCTCCCCCTGTAGCAGTTCCATCGTGTACCAGCACTGCGCCAGGGCTTCCTTCATCCGCAGATGCAGAATATGAAGAGGACGAAGAAGACGCCCTGCGTAGGTGGTTCCCTGCCACTTGCCCAGATTACAAAACCCGCTGTGGCGATGTCAAGCAACTCGTAAAGGAGGATCTAGAGGACCCCCACAGGCGAAAGCACTTGGAGTCTTTTAGACAAAGCATGCTGGAATGGGAGGCCTACGATCCGAGTGTAAGGAATGAGATGCAGGAGGAGACGGTAGATGCATTTCTCACGGACTTGTTGAAGAGGAGACCCACAACATACAAGGAGTTTGACTCCGCGATGCAAACCCTCAGAAAGAAATATAAAGCTGCCCCTGCCAAGTCACAGCTTGTGGCTGCATACAAGCGACTGCTGGCGGCAGAGGCGAATTCACAGAAAACCCAGGGCATCAATCCTGGGGGGCCACCAGCTGGGGAGTCACTGGACAGTCGAAGCTGCTCAGACGGGCTGCGCAATCCGATGTTGGAGAGCTTGATGCGGCGGAAAGCAGTCCGCACAAACAGCGGCGTTCTTGTTATCACCGTCTTAACTGCTCCCGGCCGTTTCTCCTGTCCGCAAGATTGCCACTACTGCCCAAACGAACCAGGGCAGCCGCGATCGTATCTTTCAACCGAGCCGGCCGTACTGAGAGCCAACCAGAATGGATGGAGCCCTCTGAGACAATTTCATGACAGGGCCGGCACTCTAAAGCGGAATGGCCATGTCGTTGACAAGATAGAAGTCCTGGTGCTGGGAGGCACATGGAGCGGGTGAGGGCTTTTCCGAAGTACAGCTGGTGTGGGCTTAAACAATGGCGATTCAAATAGCACAGTGATTATTCAACCTTTTCAACATACAAACTATAGGAATGCATGCGCTTTGAACTGTGATTTCAGGTATCCTCAAGACTATCAAGAAGAATTTATCCGAGACGTTTACTACGCTGCAAATGTCTTCGGGCAGCCCGAACCGATTCGCGAACCGTAAGCCTTGTTTCTTGATTGCTAATTATGAGCCGGATATTAAGGCTCTACTTTGCATGCGACATCTTCAGAACTGGCTGGGGTGACAGAGGGAAGGGAAGGAAGAGCGGACGTACGCGTGCGCGGCTTGTGTTGTTTACTTGTTGGGTGCGTTGATGCAGCCTGTCTTTAGAAGAGGAGCAGAACCTCAATGAAACTGCGGGGTGTCGCATTGTGGGTTTAACGCTGGTGAGACTCTCATGTTGCGTGACTCCGCCAATCCCCATAATAAACCACCCCATACTGGGTCGTAGGATGCATTGCGCTTCATGGGGCTCGGGGTCACTATTTCGTTGCTTGCTTGGCTGCCTGGTTGCAGGAAACACGACCTGATTTCATTACTCGTTACGAATTGCGTCGACTGCGTCGTTTCGGATGCACACGAGTGCAGATCGGTGTACAGCACGTGGATGATAATGTGCTGCAGTATATTAACCGCGGGTGCACGCGTCGTGACGCTATAAAAGCCATACGGATGCTTAAGGACGCAGGCTTTAAGGTCAGTTGTTCCACGGTGTGCAGCTGGTTGCAGGCGTTCGCTTTGTGCACGGTTGCAAGCGATGAAATTTAAATTTGAATCCATGTTAGCGATTGGCAGATATCCATGTACCGCAGGTTGACGTACATCTCATGCCTGATCTACCGTCAAGCTCTCCGGACGCCGATCGTCAGATGTTCTACTATGTCCTTTCCTCCCCCGATCTTCAAGCCGATCAGTGGAAAATATACCCGTGTGAAGTGACGCCCTTTTCAACAATAGAGGTGGGAAACTCCTGCCTGCCCTCATTCACAGCAGGTTAAAAGTTCAGACAGCTACCTAGCCACATGGTTCTCGTAATTCTTTGATTTGAGTGTTTCCACTTGTGCTCTTATGTAACGGAAGTTCCTGTGTTCATGATTGTTTTTGTTGACGGAAGTTGATCAGTTTCCTTGTGTATGTTTAACTCAGCAATGGTACAAGGAAGGCAAGTTTATTCCTTATGCGGACGTTGACGGGGAAGCGCTGCTGACCCTTATTTGTTCTGTCAAGGCGGCCGTACATCCGTGGGTGCGACTGAATAGAGTAGTGCGGGATATTCCAAACCAATCCATCATAGGCGGCAACAGCGTTACAAACCTTCGGTGGGTCCAGGCATTCTTTACTTTGTATTTTCAGATTTAGCGTGCATAGCCATATAAACGAGGGGTTTCCTACCCTTTGGCAGGATGTGTGCTCCATCCCAATGGTGCGCCTGTTGGCCTTCCTGAATAGCAGATAATCCTCATCCACCCGCGTGTGCACATGTATCTGCATGTACGCGACCAACTAGTTGCGTGCACACTAATGGAGCTTTGCCAAATATAATTCATACGTGTGAAGGATGCTTCTCAATTGGAAAGTAATGAAGCTGCCCTTTTTTACGGCTTGCTGACTAATGATGTCTACTGTTTTCAGGCAGGAACTCTCTAGGGAGCTGGAACGCCGACACTTGCGCTGCAAGTGCATCCGCTGTCGAGAAGTAAAGGATGAGCAGTTCGACTTGGGGTTAGCCTCATTGATTTGCCTACTCCCTACTCGACGTTTTGCGTTGAGCTTTTGTTAGGGTCATGTTTTGCATGCCGTTCTAGAAGCTGCAGCCCAGAGCTCTGCTAGACAGAGATTCGTAGACCGTTTGCGTACCTCGTGTGGTACCTTCAGGGTAGCGAAGTTGTGTATTCGCCGCTACGAAACAAATGGAGGACTGGAGTATTTTCTGTCTTTCGAAACGCCGGATAGGAAAACAATCTTTGGATTTCTACGGCTCAGACTTCGCGCTCGTAGGGCCCAGCGGGATTGCCCGTTTAGCGTGTTGAATGGAGCAGCGCTGTTACGCGAGCTGCACGTCTATGGTACGTTCTCTATAGTATGTAACCGAACTCGTATGCCGCATAAGCGCCTATCCGCCTCCGCATCTCTGTGGTTTGTGTTGGACTATGAGAACCCCAGTATGTTGCGGATGCTATCTGGGGTAGCTACTCCGCTTTTGCAGTGCAGGCTGCTGTCATGCCGAACCTGCCCCTACGGATTCTTTGTGCGTAGGCTTTCCCCTGCTGTGTGAATGCAGGATGTTTAGTTCCCCATGGAGAAGCGAAGAGCAGCGGTGACTTGCGACCTCAACACGCGGGATTCGGAAGGCGGTTGATACAGGCCGCAGAAATTGTCGCCATGGCCAGTGGTACGAGTCGCGTGCTAGTGGGGTAGAATAAGTTCTTTTAATCAGAAGACCTTATGAGGTGGCCCATATGTGTATATTCCGTCACGTGTAATGCACGGCTGCTTGCATTTGCCAGCATCTCCATACGCTTAGGGATGCTGAATGAATGCTTGTACTTTCGTGTTTTATTGGAGAATTGATGTTAGTTCAGTCGTATGCGGTATCAAATGTGTAGTTCGCGGGACAGTCGCCTAGTCACTACATGATGCGTAAAGTGCGACGTGTTCTCTTTCTGTGTATCGGATGCGATTATCTCCGCAGTAGCACTTCTGTTGCTGTTGCGAATAGGGTACTTCCGCATGGCTGTCATTGCCGGGATCGGCACAAGGGAGTATTACCGCGCCAGCGGCTACGAGCTAGACGATACATACATGGTGAAAAACTTGACTGTTTCGGGTCTGCACGCGGGGCGGCCTGATTTGCTTGCTGATCAGCCGAAGCAGCTATTGATTGAGTGGCAAGATTTGCAACGGGCAGGTGCACAGTTGTTGCTCCCATTGCCACCGAAGGTGCCAACGAGGAAGTCGAAGGATTTGCAAGCGAACAGAGGAAAAGGCAAAACGAAAAGAAAAGTCGGGGCGAAAGAGATGGAAGTGGATGCAACCGTCGTTGCATCCATCGAGGAGACGAAGGAAAAAGCAAGAGCTTTCCTTACTGAATGTACAACACATGTAGAGTCTATTGACGTCCCCGCGCTTTTGCAGAGGCTGAAGGATAGCGACAAAACAGAACCTGACGCATCAGGGTCGCCCGCCCCCTTTACCGACGAGGATACATTTGCTGAGCACTGTAGCATGTACGCCTCCTTACAGAAGGCCGAAAAATCCACTGCGAGCAACAGATCCGTTCTGTCTTCTCTACAGCTTCGCCTGGCTTCATGGATGTTCGGTGGCAATGCGGATGCATATGCAGTAAGATCCGCGCTAGTCGCCGCTTCAGCTGCCACTGTCGTCGTTGCCGGCCTGGCAACCGGTCTTTTCTGGTTTATTGCTCGTAGACGACATTAGGTATATATACATAACTACATGTATTGAATGTTCTCCCCTTGATGCAGCATTGTTGGCAACAAAAGCCATGATATGCACTGCTGCTGTCATTTGTCCTGGACGGGGCCTGTCGGTGCACTGGGGTTGCACAGCACATCCTTGTTAACTGCCGGTGCACTCCCACCTAGGGTTTGAATGCCAGCAGACATGGGTTAACGGATGGACATCCTAAACCGTCTACGAAAAACCTTGACCCCCATGCATTTTTAGTATAGTTTGTCTAGCAAAACGGTTGCCGTCCACAGCTCTGGTGGCATGAACACTGTTGTCTATCTAGGGTGGCTCTGCCACTGTTCGTCAACGGATGCTGTCTGCAGTTCGACGGCCTTGAGAGCTGCCGCGTAGTTGTCCTGAAACGCGCTTTCACGCCGCGGCTGATGTTCACATCCACCGATACTTTTGCCAACACAGGTGCAAGCCGTCTAGCAGACCTCTGTATGAAGAATACTGTACACAAGAGAAAGCCATCTTTGGAGCCGTTGCCAAGTTTTGCTGGGATCCATATTCTGATTAAACGCGTACCAAACCACGCAGGCGTGGAATATTAAAAGCACTATCATCCATGCTAACGTACCGCCTAAATGTACTGGGAAGCAAGCTCCTGCTGAACACTGTAAAGCCGTAGTCCAAACAGATATCCAGCGTTAATGCGAAGACTGCACCCTGTCTATGCAGCCCTCTTCTCATCTTTCGGTTCCTCCTTGCCCTTGGGGCGCATCGAAGGAAATAGGATGACCTCCTTGATTGTGATTTGGTCAGATAAAAACATAGTGAGTCTATCAATTCCAATGCCCCATCCAGAGGTCGGAGGCAGGCCGTATTCCAAGGCCATCAGGAAGTTCTCGTCAATGGGGCACGCTTCGTCATCTCCAGCCTCTTTCGCCTTTTAATGCACACAATTGAACAAATATGTATACGACTAGCAATTAAAACCCTGTACTCTAGCAAACGCAACCCAGTAAACGCTACCCTTGTCCAGTATTCAACGGAACTTGTAATGCTGCTCACCTTGAGCTGTTCCATAAAGCATTCACGTTGTTTCTTCGGATCGTTAAGCTCAGTATACGCATTGCACAACTCCTTGCCCATCACAAAAAGCTCGAATCTCTCAGTCAGCTCAGGTTTGGACCTGTGCCACTTCGCCAGCGGCGACATGACCTGCGGATGCTCAATGATGAAGGTTGGCCTGACAGTGCACTGGCTCTCCACAAAGTGCGCGCCGACTGCATCCAATGCCTTTGCAGGAGTCACCGGATTCGGCGGTTGAATATTGTGCTTTTCCATCAATCCTTTCAGGAAATTCAAGCACTCATCACCATCCAGAGGCCGTGGCAGAGTGACATTTGCCTGTTTTTCAATTTCTTCGACAAGGGAAAGGCGACGGAAAGGTGGCGTGAAGTCAAGTTCTACAACAGGTCCACTCGGACCCTCCGGATGAAACGGGATCTTGTAGCTGCCGTGAATGGACATCACCATTTCTGGCATTCACATACACAAATACTCATGCTCAGAAAAAAACTTGGTATACGGTACCATGAAACATACAAACTCCACGTGGAAAAACGCAATATACTCGCAACTAAGGGCGTGTGAGTGAAGCGAAACTGATGGGTAGCGCGCATGTGGTACCTGAGAGCATTTCCTCCGTCAGCTTCATCGTATCATTGTAGTCCGCATACGCCCAGTAGAACTCGCAAGCTGTGAACTCTGGATTGTGTGTCATGTCGATGCCTTCATTTCGGAAGTTCTTTCCGATCTCGAAAACCTTATCCATCCCACCTACGGTAAGCATTTTGAGATAAAGCTCGGGGGCAATGCGCATGTAGAGATCTGTATTCAAGTCATTGTGATGTGTCACGAACGGCTTAGCATTGGCACCGCCAGCAATAGGATGCATCATTGGGGTTTCAACTTCGACGAAGCCACGATTCTCCAAGAAGTCGCGAATAAAGCGCGTTATCTTCGACCTGAACTCAACAAGCATGCGAAGCATTGCCTAATTAGCTCAGCAGGCCAAATAGCTCCCTAAATGAGGATGGAAAAACACCTTGAACCCATGCCCTTTAGAGGCAACAGTGTTCACATCTTTATGATGCCGTACCGAATAATGAAGATCCGGCGCGGTTCATCGTTGACGATGAGATCAATAAATCGATGCCGATAACGTGTATCCAGGTCCTTCAGCGCGTTCCGTTCGGGCAGCATGTGTAGGCATGGTGTAAGCAGCTTCATTTCGTGAGGAAAAATTGACAATTCACCGCGTTTGGACTTTCCTGGGTATCCTCGGATGCCTGGGAAACGTAGCGTATTTCACAGCACAGCGCTCCCTTGCTGCCCCTTCCCCTCGGGAACACGAGACCAAAGTGGACGAATAGATATTCTTCTTCCTCACCAACGATATCTCCCCTACGGAAGGCATTGTGGATCTCTATAAAGTCGCCAGTGGAAGGATCGTGGTCAGCCTGATTAGCCATCACTTGCAGGCGATAGCCGTCCCCACGGAGGTCGTAGAAGCGCAGTTTCTGTCCACTTGCAGCCACGCGAGTCAACCGACCTGTGAACGAAAATCACCAAAGTTTCGCTTTATACTCCTCTGCCAAGCATCCAAGACTAGATTCAGCAAAAAGTTAAATCCAACGCCTTCACATAATTCAAGAATGCAATCCATCTAACTAAAGGCAGCTTGAAAAGGCGGACCTGCCACGCAAACTTCGTCATCAGTAAGGTGAGCTCCATCGTCCAAATCTCCGTACTTCTTCTGGAATTCTTCAAGAGTCATAGTGACCTAAAGCATGATCCATATAACACAAATCACATGCGCCTTAGCACAAATGGCAGTCCCTTCCCACTTCTGCCTCCACGAAACCGATCGAAGTGTATGCGGGCACATCCTGATCAACTATCCAGTACACACCCTTGCGACTGAATATAACCTCATTAAAAAAGAAAAATACGTACATTGAACTTGTGCGGATATGCAATATTCTGCTTGCGCAGCCCTTCAACGAATTTGCAGCGGTTTTCATAGAAGACACGAGGATCAACATCTTCGTTTTCCTTAGGCTGGGCAGCCGCCGTCTTCTCTTTATTATTTTCATTGGTCTGACCCTTCTGTTGTTTCTTCTCTTCCATCTGTTGTGCCTTCCGTAAGCGCCGGCGTTCGCTGCAACACAGGGCAATGGACAGCATGAATGGCATCGCCGATTGCCATTGACAGGCAACCGAGCGTATCTTTCTATTTAGTCTGTGTAAAAAAGAAGCCTCAGATCTATCAAGCATGTTGAGTCCCACTTGGCCGAGAGTTTCTTTTCTTCCCCCTCTGGAGGGGATGCGGTCGCTGGTATTGCGCTCATTGCTTCTGTTCCCAAGGCGCCCAGAAGGTCTAGCGCTGCACGACGCAGTCCCAGGAAACGAAGACTAGAGAACCAAGAGAAACTGCTTAAAACAGATAAATGGGTAAACCAGAAGAAAGGATCGCCTTGTTGTGTGAGAACTTGGCCGTACGGGGAGTGTTTCAAAGAGAGGGGCGCCAGCCCACAGACTCTACTAGAGGGTGATGAACTACCAAACGAACGCAGAAACCGATAAGCGATAGAGAACATCTAAACCCTCTAAAAGACATACAAATAGTATGGATAATCCTTAAAGAGGTGAATCATATACAGGCCTCCCATTGAATGCGTCGAGCAGAAGCCGTGTGGGGCTGTTTGTAGTTGATGCAACGCAACCGTTAACTTCGAAATTGTCTACCATCCATGTGCAGTGTCTCAAAAGCTAGGCAATATGTTGTTCTCCATTAAAGTGGCATTAAATGGTTAATAGTTTTCAGAGTTTTGGGGAGTGTGTGTTTAGCTCCGCTAGTAGGCATCTGGGTCGTTGAGCAGATGGGGCTGCTGCTACCGTAGCACAGCGCAACACCTGAAGTTGATACTGGCAAGATCGCTATTGCAACCCAGATCCACTGTCCAGTCACAACTATGTGGGCATTTTGCTTGTCCAAGTGTACACTGTGTGAATTTGGCCTAAAGGAAAACCCCATAGGGTGCATTTAATGCTTAGTTCATATGATGATTTCTAGCTGCAGTGTAACATGTGTTGCAATAAGTCCTCAAGCTTAACCAAGGACCATGGCTAACTGCAAAGGAACCAAACGAGTCAGAGCCTCCTACAAGCAGCTGACCTCCCTTCCCTGCCTTAAGGCATCCTGGTGGGCTACGTGCTTGTCAATTTTCAACAGTGCTAACGCATCTAGAAAAGGGGGCTTGGTTGTACCTGCACACTAGTGTTCGTCGTAGCATTAGTTGCTCCACGCTCCCAGGCCACCTCCTCTCACCCAGGAGTCATATGTTCTTAGGCTGGTATGCCTAGGGGGCCTGTAGCCAGATGGGAGGTCATTTGATTTCCAGGAACCCCTTGCTAATTCTCTATAGGTGCTCGTTCGAGCTGCTAATTTGCTGAGAGTCCGTCGCCCCAGACGCTGTGTCACCGAGATTGTTCGTTAAGAAGAAAGGCCTCTCAAAGTCAAGCAGGCAGGATCGAAGAACTGGATATGACTCATGCTAAGCTATAACAGCGATCCATGGCAACATTCTTTTGAGTGTCAGCATGGTAGAGTTCCCGAGATAGTTACCAGTGCCTTTGTCATTGGTGATATCTCCCCCTGCAGGGCACCTTGCATCGCTTGGCAGCCACATAACTCTCTACATTAGTTCCTCTTATTAGTATGAATGCCCTGAAGCTTCTAAGTAATCTGTAATATTGAATAGTTGTTCCTGTCAGCTTTCACCCTGAACGGGGCAGCTTGTCTCAACGTGATCATTTTGTAGCCAATCAAACTTTTCCACAATAATACCACTTGCTGTACATTGTTCCTAGCCAGATACCCTGCTGAACCCCAGGTTTACTACACCATGCCTGCGCTCTGCTCAGCCTTGAGATGCTACCCCGCGTAGCAAGAGTCCTTGGCCTCAGCCTGGTGCAGTAAAATAACCAACAGGCCTCTTGAAAGCCTACAGGCTTCCTAATCACGCTAGAGCGATGTCATCTGGCTGGGAAGGAGGAGAAGCTCTCCCCAGCGCTATGGCAATTAGTCGTGCAGGCGTGGGGACGAGCGCTGCGTGTCCTCTCCGCTGTGCAACACAACGTCATTGAACACTAAAGCTTATCTCAGACTTATATCAATGGCTAGCAGGCGCATGAATGATACTGAAACACTCTCCAGTAGAAACTGCTGCACGTGTATCGGCTGCTGAGGGCGCCTGGATGCTCGAGTTCGGCAAGTCGTCGTACAATGCTTCCGTTAGTATCAATGGAAAGATGCAATTATAAATTAAACTAGACTCAAACGTACTGTGACTCCTCTGGAAGCACCGCATCTAAGTAAAGTGACCTCTATAAGGGTGCATCGTGAACTATAATAACGGCGTTCCAGTAGTAAGACACTTATGACAATCGGGAGAGTATAGGGAGAGCGACAGCCACTCGATGGTGAGCTAGAAAACCACAAAATGCACTAAAATATCTATTTCCACATCAAACACCTGCAACACTAGCTGAAAAATGAGTTGGAGACCATGGGTTGCTGCATCCTGGGCGATCACAGAGCGATGGCAACGGGCATCCCCTCGGATACGTTGGGTATGAAGCAAAGCCCTTCATTTACTTACTCCGAATAGTGAATTGCTTTTGAAGTGTAGTTCAGTGTGGATGGTATTCTTTTACATATATCTTGAATCCACTGAGGATTCACCCTCTGATGAGTCACAAATACGGGAAGCTGGTTCTTGCCCATGCTTCCCTTGAAGGGGAATCACTACACAGAGTATGTCTTTTGGCTTTATTAGCATTTCTATTGGCTTGGCCTTTTTTATATACCGTAAGGTCGTCACTATTAGCCCATGCCAGCGCCTATCAAAAGTGGTGAACTGTAACGCTTATTCACCCTGCGGATCATCGCCCCAGTGGTTAGCATAATTCTTGGTCCCCATGTCAAGCCGCTCCCATTTTGGGGAAGATCTTCCCATAGAATCTTCATCACATGAAATCAATCCTTCCACACTTTTGGTTCCTCCTTATAAACATAGCCATCACCCTTATAGTAGTATCCATTGGTCCAACTCGCTCCAGGGCAAGCGGGTACTTAGCCGCAGGAGGAAGTATTTGACCTTTTTATCTTGTGCATTTCTAGTAGCCATTGTATTTGGAGGGTACTTTTGTCGGCTGAAGGTCCGCAATGGGAACCGAGCAGCGTTGACGACAAGGAGGCTGGCAGGAGCAGGAGATGGTGGAGAGGAGGAACTGCGTGAACTCGAAGAAGCTTTGGCGTCGAGTTTGTGCCGTTTCATTGATACATCATCAGATTCTGCTTCTAGTGATCCCTCAGTTTCAGCAGATTCTGTAGAAACACAAACTACAGGGAGGGGTCGTAGGAAAAGGAGGGAGTCGGAGCACTCGCAACAGCCCACACAGCCACCCGGAAGCGGTCGGCTGTTCGAAGAATATTGGTCCGATTTGTTCTTTGATCCAGGCGAGCTCAGGTTGCCGCCTTCCCAAGATAGAGGCGATAGAGACGAAGACCACAAGCAACTCGCGAAGAGGGCGAGAATCGAAGAATGGGGCAATGATCCTGTTGCTGATTTAGATCTGCTTTTAAACACTCCACAGAGCCTCCCACAAGGTGGATTCTTTGGGAGTGGTCCACAATTACCTTCCACCCTAGGAAGTGACTCACTGCTTTCCACTGTGACGTTTTCACAACCAGTAAGCGTTCCTACTCCAGGGGCATATCCGACTCCACACCAGCAACCAAATCCTTTTGAAGTGTTATGGGGATCGTTCGGCAGTGGCTATATACCACAGGATACAAGAGAGAGATTGCCTACGTATGGAGAAAGGTCGAACGTTGAACCACACAGCACCCGTTACAGCAGCCCAGCTGCTACAGGCAATATATTGCCACAGGTGACAAGCGGGAATATTCAAGAAGCAGATTCGACAGTAGATGATTCATGGCTTCAGGGATATGAGAATAACCCGCTTGTGAGGCATTCTCTCTCCGGTCAGCCCCAACAACCGCGCCAGTCTCCCGACAACGAAGCTGGTCCCGCCTACCCATCGACAGCTTCTTCCAGTGGTTACCCACTACAGGAGACAGCGGGATCCAGTGGGCACCAGCTGCATGCCGACACTGTGGAACAGGAATTGCAAAGCGTAGTGGACATGACAAATTGGGAAAGTGAAGAGATAGTAAGCGGTTCAATGCCGTCGTCCACTGGGGCATCCACAGAGTGCACGAATGACACACTTAACACATGAACTGCCCTTATGATCAACGTGAGGCACTTTGATGCAGCGCTTGTGTTCTGCTGGAGCGCATTTCTTCGCTATCCGGCTTTGATTTAGGTGTTTTTGAATGTGGTGCTTGCTCTTGCGTGTACAACTCAGCCATTTGCTTCCGCCACCGATGAAGAACTGCAGAAACACCCCCAATACCGGGTGCCATCTCTGATGCCAGACGTGCGGGTAGCGCACTTTCCGTGGAGACGTGCCCTGAGGACTTTAACGGTTACCCGGCAAATGCCACTAAAGTTGTTGAAATTTCAAAAAGTAATCCGCAAGGGAGAGCTTTCTCAGCAGGACGTCGGCATCATCCTGGATTTGACTTGGGAGTTCTTGAAATTTTCAGCTTCAACAGGGAAGCAGGCTCTGGTGAAACGCTCTGTTTGTGAGTTGATAGGACCATATGCGATTCGATTCCTTATAGTAGACGCATTGTGGATTGCCTGCGAGATACTTGGGAAGGCAGCAGAGAAGGAATTCTGGTGGGGTAAGGTGATTAAAGACTTGACCGCACCTCCAGTACTTCTGCTGGCGCCTAAAACGGCGATGTTTACTCGATATGAACCGTTAATGAGTAGGATTCGTGTTGCGTTTTCCGTGTTCCAAAAAGGAGACCGACCTGCAGCGCGAGATCTCTTAACCATTAAAAAAATGATATTTGGGCCACCGCCAATACACCCTGTCTTCGGCGGGGTGGTATGGGATTTCTGGAGGCGAGACTTGGGTAGCTCGTAACCATCACAGTACTGTTTTGACATCTGTACTGGAATTCACGAAGGTCTTCATGTGGTCAGTAAAGACCGAGAGCTGTCAGTGTAACGGGGGATCATAGCAACACACCACTTAGTTTCCCCCCCAAATTAAGTTGTTTGGCGGACCGTAGGTCCAAAGCGTTGTCGCTGAGTTTCAGCGCTGTGACAGCTCATCTCTGTACAGCCAGCATGTCGATGCAAGTGTGCGTGAAACGCCTGATGTCTTCGAAGTATCCCTACGTTTTGGAATAGCAGAAGTGAATCCCGATGACGACTAGGAGCCAAAATACACATGCATTCTCACGCATGCATGTAAAACAGCGCACCACGGGCATTGCCAATTGTTGGAGTTGGGTCTGCATCTTGGCGTTCAATGGATCGTCGGCATTCATTCTTGTCAATGCAAAAACTGAACAAAATGTGAGAATACGCCGAATGCGTAGGGCATCCTGTTGAATGCTTGTGCACCATGGCACCGCAGAATGTGATTTTCGCTGTGAAGTTCTTACTTAAGCGTTTATAGTTTTCCGCGAGGTAAATGGGTATCAAATAAGATTTGCGAGTGAAAAAATCAACATGCGGCATCACTGCGGATGCGTCACGCATTCCCTTTAAAGAATTGCGTGTGTAGAGGATTTCTAGTGCCGAAGCATTTTGAGCATCGCGACGGCGCATCGTCACAATGTTCGTGCTTGTTTATAGCCGGGGAAGAACGGCAGGAATCCAAATTAGACAAAGTTTGATCCTTATGAACCCATCACGTTTTGCTCGTTCAATGCACTTAAAACTAGTGCAATTTGCAGGAGTTACGCTCGGGTTTACTCGTACGCAGCTTTTCTGCATGTATGTAGCTCCTCATGGAGACGTTGGGAATTGGTCGTACCCAGGATCTACCCAGGATCTATTTTCACTTCAGCTTATACGTTTGCCTTAACAGTATGGGGAGTCGGGCGTGGTGTTAACTAAGCAGACAAATTTTGCGAGTGTTCTCTCCGGCCATGCATGCGTTAAGCGCGGTGACCTCCCATGAAAGATACGGCACTTATCGAGGCTCGAAACCTTAGCCCACCGTGTGCGTCAAGAAATACGTAAGCGCTCCATAGTATCAGCCGTAATATTTCTTATATACGCCCATAGTTCACGCTCGAATGCAGTAGTCCAGAGAGATCTAGTTGTGTTTATTTATGCCATGCAGTGCATGATTCGTTTACTTTGCCATAAATATCCATGAAACCTAGACCAAGAACAGTTATGCTTTAGTGCGTTGATTCTACACTTTGGTGGTGACGAGCACGCACTGAATCTCTGGGGATAATGGAGGGAAGACAGTCCTCTTAAATGTGTGCAGGGGAATGCCATGCTCGCTTTGGAAGTTCAAACATGCGTATAATTTATATGCTGGAATGGTATGCTTGAAACACCTCTGCATCATTTACGCCTTGCCATAGGACGCAGTTCCATTAATAAATAGCCTGCGAATGTAGTTAAAGGCGACTACCACCTTCTCTATTAAACACTTGAACTTACACTCAAAAGAAGATCGAAAGCTACTCCAATGCCTAAGCTCCCAAGGGAAATATAACCTTTAATTCATACTCGAGGAATCAACACTGGCTGCTTTTCTGATGCAGCGCACAGCATATCTGGAGACGCAGCCCCTGCAACGAGGAGCCGATTGAAGAGACTAAATGCCAGGGCTAGTCACTCCCAGTCAATTCGTCATCTTTACAGGCAGGGAATAGACTGCGTTTTACGTTTGTTTGATCGGAATAGAGCGGGTATCAACCTTCACTGAGGAACCCTGGTTTCCCGTCAGCTCATTTTCGTGAGCACCACTTCCAATGTAGTGCAGCACGGAGTTCCAGTGACCCTCCAAAAGTGTACAAAGTAAAAAGTGACACATTTTTGGAAGCAGCTATCAGTGTAGAAATGAATGCCCAAATGACGGAAATATTCACATGCTGTCGCACGACCACGACCACGACCACACCAGGCCGTTAAAAAACGACTTTTTGCTACTCCTGTAGCCACCTCCCTCCTAATTCACTCTATATCGTTTTTTATATTCATATATTTCAACCGGTTTGCATTGACACCATTGGGATGGCAGTCGAAGGTTCTCGGTTTCATGTACCGGATACAGCATGCGTACAAACCACTGGCATGAACGGTGTGGCTGCTAGCGTCAGACGCTGCCTTTCTAGGTGGGGCTATGCACTTCTCATATTAGAATTTTAGTCATTTTTATTAACAAATTGGCAAAATCTAGAATACGTTTTATTTCTAGCTTTGAGGCGCCGTTTACGGAACAATACACATTCCCGTCGGAGCCGAGCAGCCTTGTCCTGTGCCGGTTCACCGTTTGTCTTTGTTACTGCTGTTTCTCTGCAGAGAGAGCCTTCCCTTAGATCTCTTTTATAAACTTGTTTTGTTTTAGTTTATACCTCCACCCTGCGTACACAGTGCAGCAGGACGATTCTTTATTTCGTGTTCGCATAGGCACTGCGAAACTAGGGCCAGATACCACCGACCGCTTTTGAATGGTGTTCCTGAAAGTGTGAAGGCGGGCCTACGGGGCAAATGACAGGAATTGAACAGGTCAAGAAAGCTTCAGCGGAGTCACCCCATAGTGCCGTGGGATGCCCGCTGACCGCCTTCGTAGTAGAGAAAGAAATTCACAATCGTTTGCGCCATTTAGAGCGCCACTTAGATGCCTATTTGTTGATAGAGCAACTGAAGCAGCGACTTAAAGGAAAGGAGCCCCCAGAAGGAGCTGGCTTAACTCAATTAGGCGGAAGCGTCAAGGCGGGAGAGGGACTCGCTTCTTCTGCTATAGACGACTTGCTAGACAATGACCCGGAGATTGTGGAAACTGCATTTAGACGCCATATGGTTGCAGAAGTTTACAGAGATCTGGGCAAACAAGAGTGTGTGGAACGCCTAGATATTCGCGCGCCTCAAACGGCCAAGCTTATCCAACAACTGAGGACAGAAGTGCAGAAGGATAATTCGGTGCAGGTGCAAGAGCTAAGAGGTCTAATGGACAAAAACTACAAGCAAGCAGCAGGCAATACACCCCGGAAACCTACTTTGCTTTCTAAAGTGCTTACGCAAACGACGCATCCACTCCTCCAAGCAGGGAAACCCGGCCCCTGGGAAGCCCCAAACACTACGCTGACAAATCTAAACACTAATCCGTAGCCATTGATAAAAAATACTGTCACGAGGGTGCTGTGTGTGTGGGGATATACATATGCTTGCGCGTATTTGTGGTTGTACTTATGTATGCATGTTTGGTTGTGCCGGCAGCTGCGCGTGTATACGTTATCCAAATATGTATGCATGTGGCTAGGGAGTTCTATACGTGTATGCATGTTCACATTTGCTTATACAGACGCATACACCCACACGACCGTAGCTCAGTGGGAGAGTGGGGGGCTCATAACCCCCAGGTCCATGGATCGAACGCATACACCCACACTACCGTAGCTCAGTGGGAGAGTGGGGGGCTCATAACCCCCAGGTCCGTCTATGTAGTTTCTTGCTGTTTACAACGCATTTTGTTTGCCTAGCAGTACGTGGACTATCTTAATTGTGTCTGTCATTCAGCGTTAGTCGGGTTTTGAGTCTGTTTGGAAAGTGCAACGTAAAACGTTCTCTTTTTCTTCAGGAAAGAAGTCGTTAATGATGGCTCCAACCTGAAGATACAGCTGAGAAATTACAGCGACAATCCAGAAAAAGTATCTGTCCGACTTGAAGGCGTAGTTGCAGCTCCACTTATTTGCATTCTCTCCGTTTTGAACGAAGTGGACCACTTCAGCAACTGGGTGCCTTATTTTACCAAGCCATTCAAGTAGGATCTGCCTTCAGGGTTAGAGGGAGTTGGGCTATAGGATGTGCGATGCAAAATGTATGGCTTGGAGGTCTGGGATTCAGTGTATTTGGGGTGTATTAACTTTAGCTATTGTGCGACTGCTGCGTATTAAAAGCTTAGGGGCTTGCCCTCTACCACGCGTCCCCAAATTTTTCGTCTTCCCAGGCTGCTGTTCTAGATCCATGTACTAGGGTATCAAAACCCTAAACCCTAAACCCTTAACCCTAAAATCTCATTCAATGCTGAGGTGGCTCAGGCTAGGCCTACGTAAAGTGGAAAACGAACGTCTCGGGCGCGTCGATCAAATGGTGCAGTTCCACATCGACTTTCCATGGCCATTCGCGAACAGGTGGAAGTTCACTACAAATTAAAGTTGTGATTGTAAATCCACCTCTTAACTTCAACAGTTTTGCATATTTTGTGTGAACATACTCATAGCTATAATCTTTTGCCTGTATTCCATCTCTCACGTCGCGATGTATGGATGCGTTTTCTCTGAGCGTGCTGTTGCAGCGCCCTAGTAACACGTGAACGATCGGTAAGGGGGCTTCAGGTTTCGGGTTTGGGGCCTCGGGTTTTGCAGGGACGCGTGCTTTGAGGTATTTGCTGTTGACGACTTCGAGAGGAATTCGCAAATCGTTGTTAAAATGATAACTCTGGATAACGCATGCAGAACGCCGAGGCAAACAATGGTCAGTGCTGGGGCGTCTACGCGCCTGCCTCTAATTGACTTGTTCAACCTCTTGCTTCATCTTCTTTCCTAGCATCCATTTGGCCTATATGAAGCGTCGGTGTTTCTGCATCATTTGAGGTAGTGGCATTGCTAATAAACTGCCTGTCTGCTCCACTGACACGCAGTTTAGCCTTCGATGCAAACTGAGGTGCAACTGCAGTGAGCTTGTACACAAGTTTTTTTTTGTGTTTGCCACTGTGGGTATGTATGGACCAAGGGATCTCTCGCTAATGCAATGCTCTTCCCTTTTGATTCCTGCCCATGACTACCTGGATACTAAGCGGCGGCTCTAGTGTCAGTTTTGCACAATAGGATGCCCCTGCATTTGGAGGTTGTATGCCCGCATTAACCATTTTGACTGAAGTTTGCCTGGTTGCCTGTTGCATTTGGCTCGAAGCCAAGCCAAGTAGATATTTATTTATCTGGGTCAATTGATAGTGTATCGGCATCCTGTTTCAAGGTCTTATTGTGGAGGTGCTTGTTCGCCTGCTTGCTCAGACCATCCCCGATCCAGCGCGCCGTGTGGAGAGGATTCTAATTGACGGCTCTCTAGTAATAAAGCCTCTCGGCCCCGACTCTTCTCTGTTATCGCTGCTTTGGCACGAGAACTGCGGGATGCGCATCCCCGTCTTCATGCTTGACTTTGCCACCAAGCAAGCTCCTCCCCACACACAGACCCTCCACCACCCTCCCATCTGAGCAGTGCACACGCTTTTTCTATGCCAATGACTAGGGCAACTAGGCAGCTAAAGGCTCACAGTTCGAGGTTAAAGGTGTGGGGGCTCCGTGCAGGGCTTTGCTCGGTGGGAGTGGCAGTGCGTGCCCATTAGTATATCGATATTTCTGCAGTATCTCTGTGTTCCCATGTATTGAAATGATGCCTATTTTGGGGGCTCCCCCTCACCTCGTTCTGGCGTTGCTGTTTTACACTGCCAGACTATGGGTTATTGCAAGGGGTTGTTGTTCACTGGCCTTGCCGTTCTGAATGCATGCGTTCGCCTGTTGCCTGAGTGTAGGCTCTTTGCACGGTCAGCCTTTGAAGCCTTCAGGAAAACTTGCATTTCTGCAAGGGAGGGGGAGTTGCAGCGGAGGCGGTCGTTAAATAAAAACCTTTACAGCTTCATTGCAGATCGCCTGGCACAAGTCGGTCTCGTGCCTACCTCGCTGCCGCAATCAGTGGTAAGCTGCGCTACAGGAGGCTGTGCTGCGTCTGCATTTTTGGGGAGGTGTTCGTACAACAGCAGAAATTGGCAGTCTTTGTGTTGTGGCTGGTGGGGGAGCACACAGAAGGAGCTTTGGTGTTCATTCTGCAGCAAGAGAGCTGCATATACACCTTCGAGTATCATTTTCATATGATAGAGTGGGCGATTCTGGCG
>CAJFCZ010000110.1:0-27715 GCA_904066245.1 Eimeria sp. OTU-Y
ATGTATGCCCGGCCTGGAATTAAGGAGTGGATAAGTGACGCGTTGGAACGGAAAGCTGCGTATCGGCCTCACCCCCACGGCTTGCCAGAGGAAGACCAGTCCAAGACGGGGGAAACTGGCTTGCAGGAACAGGGGCAGAAGCTAATGGATTCAACGACGTCTGATCATTCTTTAGAGAGAGCAAAGGGGCTGAGGCCAGCTGTAGAGATGGACGAGTTGCTAGAGGATGACGCGGGGAGACTGGTAGGGCCCGTGCTGGAGAAACGGTCATCTTGCGTCTCCTTTTCCACAGAGTCGTCCAGTGTAGAGCTCTCCAAGCTGGATAGCAGTCTGGGGTCTGAAAGCTTTAGGGTTCCTCTGACGATTGACGATGAAAGCAGTGCAGATGAGGCACCAACGAAAAACAGTAAAAATGGGGAAAGTCGTGGTTCATGCACAGCTGGGGTGGGACACCTTCCGGGCGGCCACGCCCCCGTCGTCCCATTTGGAACACCAGGTGGAGTAGCCGCGGCGAATAGCATCCTCTTGTTAGATTACGGCTCTCCAGCAACGTCGAGTGAAGGCCTGAGAGCCTCCACTCCTACCGGGCAAGCATGCGAGCAGCCTTCTGCAGCCTCTGCAAGCGGGTCCACAAAGGGCACGCCTCCGAGTTGTCCTAAAACTGAGAGGGTGTCGGCCTCATCTTCACCAGGACGCTCATTCGTGCGCGCATGTGGGACAGATGGGGCCGCAGCAGCTGAACGACAAACGGAGCAGCGAGAGGGGCCCGCAGCTAGCGCTGAGGAGAAGAGTTCGCATACCGAGGCACCCCTCAGGTCTCGTGGGTCTCGCGTTCGATTTGCGGATGACGATGAGGACGACGGGGTAGAGGGAGATGGCGATGGAGATTCCGCTGCTTCTGTCTTCAAGCACTTCTACAACCTGCATGACGAAGATGATGGGCCAGGGTTTTATGCTCGTTTAGAGCGGCAGGGAGCAGCAGGTACCTCACATGCTGCAGGAAATCAGACGCGGAATGGCACTGGGGAACTGAGGAGTATTCTTAAGCCTCCCACTGAGCCGGTGGATCCATCACCCCCCGCTGTAAGCTCGAGTGCTGAAGCTCAGGTGGGGTACATGAGGCTTTCCGACGTGGTCATTGCATTTGATTTGTTGTCTTCCTGTTGCACCGACGCATCTGCAAGATTCCTTGCGAATTACCACCGTCGGTTCTGCACGTGCTTATGTGAGGGAGCCGCTTCAGCGTCGGGTGCCACGCATGCCCAGTGTTCCGACGGCGATGAGTCCCCTAAGGTGGAGACGACGTCGGATGAGGGCCAGGCGAGGAACTTCAGCTTGCGTACAGCCAGCAAAGGGGATGAGTCAGATAATGTTTCCTGTGTGGACGGGGAATCAGGGGATGATATTGAGCCAACCGAGTTGTGGAAAAGAAGACAGCAACAATTGCTTAAAGCCATCCTGAGGAGCCTGCCGCCTGCTGCAGATAGTTTCATAGGGCTCATCACAGAGCTGTGCGAAACTCTTCAGCCGCTTCAGGTATGCTATGGCTTAGCCTATGACGCTTCTTTCAATGCAACAGTAAGAGGGTAGTTGCTCCTGTTTGTGTTGCTTCATTTCAAGCTGTGTTAAGCACAACAGAAACCCGCACTGTCACCAGCAACCTGTTTGCGTTTGCTTCTCCTTTTTGCAGCCTCTCCCTACCCTACGCTGCTCTCTGTGTAGCTGCCTAGCGGCGGTGATCATGCTATTGCTGTTGTTGCTTCGCGCACGGCCATTGACTTGCTGCTGCTGCTGCGAACGCTGTCGCCCTTGGAGCAATAGCCATACCCGTCATTCTAGTTGTCAGAGGCGCCCTCCGCCGTGCTCTATCGAGGGCAAAGTTGAAGGATTCGAAACGTCCGATGCAGCAGCGTCATTTTACTTCGATGACGCTCTAACTATCGCCAAGGAAGAGGACGTAGGGCTCGAGTTGGTAGACTTTGTTCGATCAACTATTCACAAATCAGCCCCGTGCCCTGGCGTAGTACGTCCTGCCGATACGCCAGTTACGGGGGAAGCCGCGGAGGCACCTATGCAGCATCATGAAGAGAAAGCTGTTCACGTGTTACTAGAGTCTATCTTCTCGCGTATGGCACAGCCGATCATGCAACTACAAGAGCAAACGCGTCCTTCTGTCCCGGCAGCCCCATAGGACACTCTTGGACTTTGGTCTTTCAAGGACTTGTATTACTTTAGAGGAGGTACGACGTTACAATGCCAAGTACATCATGTGACTGTTGGGAAGTGGGGAACAAAACGCACAGTGAATCTGCCTGTCAAGCTCGATAGAAGCGGATGGTGACCAAAGGCTCTAATACAGCTAGTGTGTCCTCTGAGCCCAACTTCGCAAGCTCTGCACACTGTTCAGCCGTGCGTCAATGTGGCTGCACTAGCCGAATAGAGTTAAGCGTTTAGCGGAGAGTTTTGCTGTTTGGGGTGGTTGGGAGATGTAACATAGCTGACTACAGAGCACAGCACAGCGCCAACGAAGAATGGCGTTAGGGTAGTAGTAGCGTCAAACAGAGGCCGTCGACAGGCGGGTCCAGGTATTGATGGTGTTGCCTCTTCTCTCAATATTACAGTTTCCAGAGCTAAACCCTGTAGCTGCATAGGAGCACGCCTGTCATGCTAGCTCGGTTAGACTGGCCGACGCCTCGAGTGGCGCATTCAGTGTTAGATATTGAGAAAAAGCGAACAGAAACTTCATTTTAAGGTATAAAGCTCAGTTGTAGGTGCGGTTGGCGTCGCTTCCCACTCCGAGTCTTGTTCAAGTTACATGTAGTACGGCAGGGCGGGAGCAGCACCGGAGTGCATTGTTGCTTGAAAGCGAAGACGATGGCCGCATAGGGCAGTTAGGATGTTCCAGTTCGCATCCTGCTCTTCAACTGACAGTAGATTTGCTCCGTCTAGCACGCCCCCACAGGTACGTCACTAAGTGACCCCTGACCCCTGCGGGGCTCTTGACGGGGGCTTGGAAGGACAGGCTTGGGTCGGTTAGTAGCTTCACTATCGTTTCGTTTTTTCGATAGCTGTAATTCAGCTTAAAGTGAATGCCTGATGTGCATATTTATGCAAGACAGCGCAAACAAGTGAAGAGCATGGGGCCGCCTTTATACATCTGGGGCAGCGAGCATCGCAGACGCGCAATATCCTTGTGTTACAGCTAGGCTGCCTAATGCGTTGTCTCATGACGGTAATAAATAGTCAGTTTTTTGCATTCAGTAGACAGGAGTAATTATCAAGGCTAGTTAGTTATGACTAAATGACGGCCAGCCGACCCATTGAACACTTGTCCTGCTTGGCAACTGAGGATGAAGCGTTCAACAGCGTGACTTCTGTTGTCATTTTGCCTCATAGTTTAGCAGAGCCAGCATTTTTGCCAATTTCCCGGTGTTGTCCGCGGAATAGTACCTGCATGCCTCGCATCCGTTCCCCGGACACTCGCGAGTTGCATGTGCATGAAATTCCATGGGACCAGTAGCTGGAAGCTGAACAGGACAACACCAAAACTGCTCTCTTGCATTGGTAAACGCCGAGCCTTAATCGTTGGACCGGTCAAGGCTCGCAGTCAAGATGGGAAAAGCCTCAAATCGTTTAGCCGTGGAGCGCCGTCTAGAGCGCAGGCGGGCTGAGGAGCAGCAAAACAAGGCCTTAGCAGAGATAGAAGCTGCAAGAATTCAGATGGTCAACCTTTCACGTAGCGATGCACGGGTAGAAGCGCTCAGGCGCAGAAACACTGCCAAGGCTGACCTGGGGGCGCTTTGTAGAGACTTGGAAGTCACTTTTGAGGAGCAGCGAGCGCAGCAGAGTATCAAGGGAAAGCAGCTGCACCAGAGAATCGCCGACACACTAGACCACCAACACCAACGAGAGGAAGCAGCTGCTTTAGAGAGGCAGAAGGTCTGCCAGGAGAGCGAGGAGATCCGCAAGCTAAAGGAGCAGCTGGCAACGGCCAGAGTCAATCGCGAGAGAGCCGCTCAGCTCCTTGAACGGCAGCGCAGAGAGTGAGCCAATAAACAAGCAGGGCATGAAGCTGTTGCCCTTTTCGTAAAGATCACATGCAGAAAGCGTCGTCTTCTTTTAACACACTGCGAATATCATTGCACCCTAACATTGGGTGTAAGCAACTTTCTACAGTTTGTAGGACAACCTATCCCAGCCAGTTGACTCTGGGGTGCGGTCGAGCTTAATTGTCAACGTATACAAGCAGATGCGTACTTTTCAGTGGAGTGCCTCATCTCCTCCCTCGCACCTCCTTTGGTTCATTTATACTGGGGGACGCAATACCCATGTCAAAATGTGACACACAGCATTAGCACCTTGCTGCTCTGCATGAGCGGAAATAAAGTCTGTTTTACAAAATCTGCGTTCCGTGTAGGTTTGTGTCACAGGGCCGATGCTGCCTTCGAGGACGCAAGGCTCGAGCTTGCTATGGAAGAAAAACGACTGGCAGCGTGCGAGAGTGCGCGCCGCCACGAACTTGAGCGCAGTTTGCAAATGCGTCAGGTTGGACTGGACCTCGCAGCACAGATAAAAGAGAGGCAACGTATCAAAGAGGAAGAGACAGCCGATAAATATGCAGTTGAAAAGGAACAGGTAAAGGTTTGAGTTACAACTTGGAATCGCATCCGTTTGATAGACGGTAGACAGCCACCTACGAAGGAGCCCCTCCTAGGGTCGTGAAGCCCAAACTCTGTATTAATATCACAGCTTGGATGTAAACGCCCAGGTGGGAGCAGTTGTTGCAAAGCTGCTAGAAGAAATGGAGAATGAGAAACGGCAGTCAATGGAACGTCGACGGCTTCATGCAGAAATGGTCGCGGAAGCAACCAAAGAAAGAGCACGACAGAAACAGCTCTTACTTGAAAATAAGATCAAGGAGGAAAATGAAATCAGGGTGAGAGACGTGAAGTGGTAGAGCCCCGAATTTCTTTGGGCTACTCTTAATGGTCTGGCCACATCTCTGATGTGTTTGTCACGCCCTAATACACAGGAATATCTCGAGATGCAGCGGAAGCGAGCTGATGACTTGGCAAGGGAAAAGGAATTGATACGTCGGGAGAAGGCGAGAATCCTAGATGAACTTCTCCAACAGCAAATACGCAAGCAGCAAGAAGAAACAGACTACGCCCAATTGATAGCTGATCTGTACGAATTCGAGCGCGAAGAGCAAGAACGGCAAAAGGAAGAAGCTCAAAAGAAAAAACGGTAGGCTGCAACAGCTCCTGCTGTTAGGTATATCCCAGAATCCGCGTACAGGCATCAACTGCAGAGCGAACGTTTTGACCGAAGAAAATGCAGCAGATAGAAGTGCCAGAGGTTGTTAAGGAAGCATAAACAGCGTTTCCGTTTTTTTTGCCAATGGAACAGGCAAGAAGAAAGGGCTACGTTGGCAACGGCATTCAAGGAACAGATGGAAGAGAAAGAAAGAAGACGGCAAGAACAGCTAGCTGAAGAACGCCAGTTCCGGCAAGAGTTATACGCAAAGTTCGCCAGAGAAGCAAAGCTTGAGCAGATGACTCTGCAGAGGCGCAAACTCGCAATCTTGGAACACAACCGACAGGTATCTACGGGTCCTCATCAGAAACGTTCATACAGATGTACTAGCTGTGGTAAGTTAACTGACTGTGTTTTCACGCTGAAGCATTCGGGAAGTCCTTTTAAACCTCTGCGACATTCCAGGTAGAAGCAATTATACAAGAACGCCGCCTTCAGCTGGAAGTACAACGTGAAAGAGACAGAGAAGAACGCCGCATGATGCTCGAACGAGAAGCAGAAAAGCAATCAATTATTCAACAAGAGAGAGAAAGGCTACTGCGCGAGAATGCAGAGCTCGCTGACTTTCTGCCCAAAAATACGCTTCACGACAAACGAGAACAAAACATTGTCAGAAGTGCCAGGCAGCATCTTCCCAGCACTCCCTTAGACCCATTGGTTCCTCTTCCCCGGACTCTTCGTACGCTTCCAGTCGAAGAGTCCAACGACATCCATAGTTAGTGTCCAATTGAACCGACCATATAGTTACAAATGGAAGAGGAAATGATTGGTGGACTGTGATGGGGATACGCGCGGTGCCTCGCTGCCCGTCTACAGGTAGCTCGGATACTAGGAACATCAATTTTGCGAAGCGTCAAGTTCTACCAATGGGACGCGCACCCACTGTTCTTTCGGGAAAAGACTCAGATGAAGACAGTTATGAGAGTATCCTAGCTGTTTACGTATGCTGGCCGGAACATGCACACATATAATTCTACCATCAAAATTCAACTAGTCTTGAGTCATAGTACGAATTCAACTAGTCTTGAGTCACAGTGCGTAAAGATTAGTAGCCTTTTTCCAGCCTGCACTATGTTACTTCCCTCAGAATTTATAGCCTACTCAGTGCTGACTCCAACCAATGTTCATCATCTGTTAGGAACTGTAGGGTACATATCTCTTCCACGGGAACAATTCACACTTCGGGGTAATCGGCCTCCCTGGCAACAGCAACAACTTAAAATTCCAGAAAATAGGTCTTGCACAAAAAGGCAACAGCAGCTAATTTGATCGCCGAAGCTGGATTAAGCAACTACTGGCTCCAGCACATCACGGTAAACGATCTTTTCCGCGAGGTTCACTAAGGTGGAGCCACTGCTGCAACGGGTCTCTCTTCGAGAAGCCCGACGCCTTTAACGTGGTCCAGCTCTACTACGAATCCGAACACGCCTCACAACAGCCTTGTTTCACTGGCCAGAGCAGTTGTCAGCTATCCAATCCACTTCTGCACCTGGCTAATGAATCCACCGTTGAACCCAGCCCAAGTCGATAATGCCGCGGCCGAACTGTTTGACTCCCCTGCAGCAGACAATTCAGCATTCTCACTTTCGTCAGCCTGCCTCTTGTCATCCACCTTATCCTTCCTGCTAGACGCGCGGTGCGTCTTTTGGCGATAGTGAGACGGATATCGCGACAAGTCTACATCCGGGCACGTTGCGCTGGTTGAAGCACGGCGATACACGATACTCGTTGCTTCACTGCCTTCGAGCCGTTCTGTTGAAACGGACTCCCTCGGACTACATCCGGCAGTGTCTTCCCCAGCTGTGGAGGAGTACATTTTTCGCCTTTGTCTTGCAGAGTTCACTTCCGATGTAGTCGGACGCGGCTGTTTGTTCATCAGCGAGTTGACTGTGCGTCGGGGGCCGCAGAGCAGAGATTCGCTCCTCGTGCTTACGCCCGAAGATCGCGTGTTTCTGACGCCTGACTCGTTTGTCGAGCGTCCCGGAGAAGGAGGAACCTGGCTCTCACTGCACCGACTGTGTCTAGAACGTTTTGTGGTGGCCGCTTGTGAGCTGCGCGAATCCGTGTGCCGGTTACTAGTAATACTGCGCGCAGAAGTTGCTCCAAGAAAATCCGTTTGAGATGGTGAGCGCTGGTTGGGGTTCATGGGCTGCTGCAGTAGTCTGGACGTGTGGGTGATTGAAGAGCTTTGGAGAGGGAGTGACAGGGAGGACGTGGAGGTAATTGACCTCGCCGATGCTAGCGGCATTTGTAACTGGGGATCTCTCGAGGAAAATGCGCCCTGATGCCCCCTTGAGATGCCTGAGAGACTTGAAGCTTTCTCACTAGTGCTACTGCTGCCAAAGAACCGAGCGCTGTCGATGGGTGCCTGTCGCATTGGAATAACTCTGTCAGCCCTCGAAACCGGATGGTATACCGACGGTTGTGGCCTACCCAAGCCCATCCCCCTTTCCCGTGGTCCAGTGTCCTGGTCTGGTGGGTGGCGAGAACTCCCAGAGCGGTAACGGAACTCTCCACGGAGCAGTTTCTCCGTTGAGCCTGCCTGACAACCAGCCGACGAGGTAGTGGTCCCGGGAATGAAGGTCACCGAGGAGTCCGCATGATGCCGCGAAGTACATGCAGTACTGCAACAAGGCGCACGTTCCCCTACACCAGGTGCGTGATTCCTGGACGCCTTCGGGCTCCACAAAGAACCGGTAGAGCTGCTGATGCGCTGTACTCCACACGAAGGGAAAGAGAGCTCTGTCTGGCCGGCGTTAACTGGTATGTTCTGGGGAGTGGTGGAAACACACTCTGAAGGCTGAGGACACATATTATGCCGGCGTATAACGCTTTCCCTACTGTGAGCCCCTATAGACTGAGATAACAAGCGATCGCCTCCACCGGCGTAAATTTGTCGCTCCACTGGCCCTTCGCTAACAACGTAATTTCCACGCTGAGACGGGATGGAAGAGCACACTGCAGGTGTGGTTGACTGGCTGATGAATGAGCTGCTGGTTGTTGTGGGCACATCATCGACTGAACAGCCATGGACTGGAAACCCGCACTGGCTGCCCATGAGACTGCTGCTAGCACAACTGGACGCGTCGTCAGAGTCACATCGATCACGCGGTTCGCATATATATCCGCCTGCAGCGTCCGCCAAGGGCTGCCCTCGAGCATCGGCAGCCGCATTGTGGAGATCAATTCGCCCAGCGGGTCCCAGTGATTCCGTCCCACCACGGTGCCAAGGCATGCAATTTAAACTGCCATCATCAAGCTTTTCGCTTGAAGGCAACTGACTAGCACGCTGTGCACTAAGGCCGCCGAAAACCTCAGAAGCTGCTGTGAACGGATGCAGATCAGAAACATGTTTCCGGTTGTTGTCGTGGTGGGCAGCTGGGTGCAGGATCTGCTCACTAGCAAAATGTTCAAATGAGCTGTTTTCTCCGGAGGTCGCGTGCTGATAGCTTGTCCGTGTAGTGTGGCCATTTAGAACGTCTGTCTCTTGCCGATTGTCGTATGAGGCTTGAAGGACATTCTGGCCCACAGAACATGAACTTGCCGTTTCCATATTTGCCCTTCGGGCCGAACATCTTAGCTCTTCCAGCTTCTTCTTCAACTGCACCTCTAGCTCTTCCTGCAGTTTACGTTGAGCTTCCTGGAAATCTTGTTCTCGTTGATCTTGGCGTTTCTGCAGCTCCTCCAGTTTCGCTTGTAGCGTGTGAATTAGCTTCTTCTGTTCCTGCTCTCCAGATTCCCGCTGCTCATCCTTGGCCTTCTGAAGATGCTCAAGCTGTTCTTGCAGCATGTCGATTCTTCGCTGCTGCGCTCTCTGCAGGTCTTCGTGATGTTCCTGCTGACGCTGTATCATCTGCTGCCGTTGCTGCAGAGATGCGTCGACCACTCCCGCCGCAGCAGCTGGCAGAACTGCTGAAGAAGCCGTTTGCTCACCTTGGAGCTTTGCGCGCTCCTCCTTGAGTTCGTGGTGCAGGCCCTCACTAGACCCTAGCTGATCCTCCAAGCTTCGTTCCTCCTGAGTGCTGCATGTGCGTGGTCCCTCTCTCTTGCACGCTCCTGAACATTCTTCCGGAGCTGCCTGACCTGCTGCTAACGGTGTTTGCCTCGTAAGTGTCTGAACTTGCTCTTCCCATTCAGTGGCTCTGTATGCCCTGGAACTGGCGTGCGGCATTTCGCGTCGCCCTGAAGCCTCTGTATTCCTGGTTTCATGGGGCGCATTTGTATCGTGGGTCTTCTGGCTGGTGGACTTTCCCTGAGAGGGTAACGCTTTGCGGGAAGGTGGCTCGGAGCTGCTGCTGCGGCTACGAGGCGTTCTTTGTGCATTTGCATTTCCTCTGCTTCTGCAGGTTTCTGAAATTGTTGTGGCGCTTTTCAGAACACCAGGCCTTTTTTGAGTCGATGAAGCGGCGCTTCCCGGCTCCGACGCAACCTTTTGCTCAAGGTCAGCGCCAGAACGTTCGCTCGGAACGGAACCAATTGCCCTAGAAGCTTTCCGTGAGCCCTGCAAGTCTTGCAAATGGCCCTTCTCGCTGGGGTGCTCGACACAGCCTGCACTAGAGACTGGGGTTGTGAGTGAAGGCAGCCTCTTCTGCTGCTCCTCCGTGTCGGGTCCTTGAACGTCCTTTGGGGCATCCGTTTTTCCCAAAGAAACAGTGCGCCGAGCTCTCGCGTGCCCTGCCTTCGGGGAAGGGCTTTGCCTCTTCGAAGGTGACCACTGGTCTCTCCCTGTCAGCGGGGACTCCTCTGATGTTGGGTCGCCCCTAAGGGCAGTCAGCTCTGATATAGCGGTAGATCCTGGTGTTATCCCAGTAGTAATACGGTCTGGTGACTCCTCCTCAGGTTGTTCAATACGACCAACACGATGAAAACTCCCTTGACTGACGCTCCGTAGAGAGCGGAACGCACTCACATCTTTCGTCGAGATCGCAGCAGTTGCTGCGGCAGACAACCTGCTGGGATGCTTATGCTTCGCTTTGGAGCTGTCTTCCCCGCTGGCACCCTGGGTGTTCTTTGCGGTGTCGTTGACAGCATCCGCCGAAGCTGCTGCACGGCGTGGTGCATTTCCAGGCAATGCCGCACAGGCCCCAAGCATGCTGAACATGCCGCTCAATGTGCTTGCGTCCAGAGCCTTCCCAGCCAGCTCCACCTTTGCACTCTGTGATTGATCAGCAATCTTCCGGTTGGACGGCGCAGTAAGGGATTTATTAGCATCGCCTAGGGCGGTTAACATCAGAAAATTTCCGTCCGAACTAGTGGAAGCTAACGAGTCGCCTAAGGAGTTCCTGTCACCAGAAGGGCTCAACGGGGGGCCTTGCAAAGCAAGCCCTGCTTCTTGAGATGGCAAGATCACAGGCGGCTCATTTCTACCATCTTGATGTTCTTTAGAAGCGTTTCTGTCTGTTGCCCGCGACCGGCATCTTCTCCCTTCAAGTGGCATTTCGAGTCCACTAGGGCTGACTGAACGGCCGAAAGATTTCTTGGGGGAACCACCACTTGCTGGCAGCTCAGTGACATTTGACTTTACGGTTGCTGCTGCAGCAGACGAGAGATGGACCAGTGACTGTCCGCTTTTCGAGCTAAGCTCTCTGGTTCGGTCATCAGTATGGATTCTCTGTTCTTCAAGCGAAGTGCGCGAAATTTGGCACTTCGCAGCAAACCTGAGAAGACACAACACTCAAAGCTCAAAGTGCTGCTCTCCATTTATATCTTCACGGTTTGCAAGGAGTGCCTCGAGGAAAAAGGCTACTCGAGTTTGCGAAACATCCTGTCCACCTACTCTTCTTGGACTTCTGCTTCCACTGAGTCTTCAGACTTCAGCAGGTCGAGAGGATCTGAGTGCATGACAACATATCAAACTCGTGCACTGCTGAAGAACTGCTCAGGTCCCCATCAAACCACATTAGTTCAAAAAACTTGCCATCGGATGGCGGTTACTGCAGTAGCGAATGTTTCTAAAGCGGGAAGGCGACGTGTTGTACCAAAAATGTCTTCGGCTTCTGGGAGACTTGCAGAAGACGTTGGTTCTTTGGAAACGGGATCGGTCGTCGACGGCTCAGAGAGCAAAGAGGCAAAAGACATTACTTTCCCCTGCAACATTCCATAAGAGAAAGTGGAGACCCGCACATTTCCAGTTGATTCTTGCACTAACGCAGATGATGGCTGCTGGTTCACCGTGGGCAATATTGTCCACTTACAGATGTTCCGGTTCGTGCTTGGAGTTGGCGTCGCACGCCAGAACCCTGGCCAACACCAGCTTTGCTAGAGGTAGCCTTTTGCTTTTCCACTGCAACAATCTGCTCTCTGATGCTAGGTTGCTTAGAGACAGGTGCTTCACAGCTCGCCTCACCCGCAACACTTCTACCACCTTCGCCTGACCCCTCGCAAGCGACCCTGGACTCCTGACAATGAGGAGAAGTATCAGATTCTCCCGGAGGAGCATCAGCTGCCCTGTTATTCCCTTTTTCGATGCCACTGCTAGAGACCTCCCGGCAAGTATCCGCGACAGAGGCAGCCATCGAGATCTCCAATTCATCCCCAAGGGTTGGCAGCGCCCTCATAAGCCTGCTACAAGTCTCATCGGTCTGCCTTCTCTGAACAGAACGAGCAGAGGAACCACCTGACGCTGCTGAAATCTCGTATCGCGGATGAACTCCTCGCCGCTGCTCTTTTCTCCTGAATCCACAAGACCGGGGGCAGCATTACAGGCTTAATAACACAGTGAAAAGATACAGTTGCGTGTGTGGCTGTACACCTGAGCAAAGTGACCTACATTTCGTCTATGAAAGTCTCCAAGTCCTTTATATGCGCCAGGGCAGCCTTCATCCCAGCCTTTAGCTTCAAAATCTCAGGCTCTCGTGCCGTCGAGGCTGTAGCACCTACTGCAGCGCCTTCTTCTGCCTCAGTTCCCTTCGAGTCTTGGAGAACTTGCATCAAAGAATTTCGCACGCCACGAACCTGATGCAGCAGACGGGCTTGCTGCATGTTCTTCACCTCTAGGATTGTGACCTGTTGGAGAACACAACAAAGCATGACGGCAATGATGGTCTCAATTCCGCGAATATTCAGCACGATGAATGAGGTGCAAAGTGTGCTAGGAATCCTGTCTACTGCGCCTGCCGTCAACAGACACAAAGGGGCACGATGTGCTGCGTGCCCACTTGCTGAGCCTTTTCCTCTAGCCGCCCCTGAAGTTGGAGTATCAGGGCCTCATTCTCCTCTGCCTCGGCCTCTTGTCTCTGCTTATCTTCCTCCAGCTCCAAAATTCGTTGCCTGAGGGTAGACGCACTTAAATGTGCATCGCCTTGCATCTGTTGACGAACAGCTTCTGTTGCCCTGGCTCTGTCTTCGGCGGAACGCAGCTTTTCCTCCAGCGTCTCCTTCTCTCCTGCACCGAGGCAACTTACAGAACACTGAACATCGCAAGTAAATACATGTATTTGGTGAGTATGGGCTAGTAGCCCTAAAATTACGGGGAAGAAGAAACGCTCACTAGTTAAAGTTTCCATTTTCCGTCGATGACCTTCACTCAGCTCGGCCTTTTCTCTGTGTGCAGCTTCCAGAAGTCGGCTGAATTCACCATTCTGCAGTAACACGGGAGAAAAAGATGCGGCGAGAACAAATAGTGTTAAGAGAATATGCGGGGGCAGCTCTGGCACCGTACCGTCGCGAAGCTCGGTGCGGAGGAACATTAGTTGTTCTTACTTGTGATGATATCCTTTCAAGGAGTGCATCTTTTTCCTGAGTCACGCCCATTAGATCCTCTTCTTTATCTGCCCCACATACAACTACAAAAAAATGCACTCACGATTAGTAACTTTCGAATCGTCATCGGACTAACTGGCGTTGCAAATGCAAGTCGCAAGTGACACGCGCCTGCCTACCACGCAGTAGTCTCTGAAGACGCTCGCGTTCCAGACGCTCAGAATCCAAGGCTGCCTGCAGTTTGCCAACTTTGTCGCGTTCACACAGCTGCTGCTCTTGCTGCAGCTGCAACTGACTGTGTTGCTGCTCGACACTCGTGAGGCGTTCGATCAGCTGCTGCTTTTCCGTCCGCATCCTGCTGAGTGACAAAACTGCGTCATTCACCTCCTGAAGAAATGTGCCAGACATATATGGTCTCATCCTGCGTAAGTCGCCTCCAGTGCTAAACAGATCTGAAATGGAGAGAGAATAAGAAGCTAGGAAGCTATGTGAGACCTCAGAAAGAAGCATCATCGCGTACTGCACACTTGCACGCTCTGTTCAGTGTCTAGAGTTGAAGCCAGCATAGCCGACAACTTTCCCTTTATCAACCATCCTTCCAACGAGACGTACTTCGTTCCTTTTATCCCGCTCAACGGAAATTCTGTCAACGCAGTCGACTGCTGCTGCATTCAAGTGCCGGAGTTGTTGCCTGTCCTTCTTTGACACTACCCCACGCTCAACAACCTCCCCGGCAGAAATGAGCAAATGTCGTAGCTGCATAACTGCACAAACAGATGTGATAAGTAGACCCAACAGCTTTTATGCAAGCGCACTTCCGGTACTGCTGGGAGTTAGCCTAGAAACCGGTGCAATATCTGCATGGTTGCAGCAGGAAGCTTACAGGGATCTTCAGAGTCCACTTCCCTTAATATGCGCGAAACATCGGCTTCTGGTGATTCAGACCGCTCTCGATGCGTCTGGCCTTGCGAACCTCGTCGAGGTCCACCAGCAGTGGAGCTGGCTACACCTGAGGTGTCATTTCTGCTCACGGCACAGTCTTTAGCATGCTCCCGTGGGTGCTCCAATTCCCAACCTTTCTGCCACCGCTCATGCACCATAGTAGTACCGTAGGTGTCGTCCCGGCTTGCATTCGTCTCATTCAGTGAGCCATAAACATGGCTGTGCAGCTCCTGGCTGCTCATATCTTCATGAGTGGCTCCCACAGCGTTGTCAGCCACGGCAGGCGAAGCAGCCCCATAGCCTCTATCAGAGGCAGCATCTCTGGTCCCAGATGCATCGGGCAGCAAGGTACGCTTAGGTTCTCCGTGTGCTACCGGCTGGTCAGCATAATGTGGATCCCCCTCCGGCTGTTTTGTTGCTGTTGATTCTTGCTTGAGATAGCTCTTAAGGAACCCGAAAACCATCATGGAAAGCTCGGTAACCGAGAGTACAGAAGTTGAGTCTAGTAACGCCGTTTCTCTGTATACTTCGTCCCAAAACGGACTTGAAGGGCTGATACCGCCTCCTCCGTAGGATCCACCGTCGCACCGTGTTTCTTCCGCATGCCCCGTGCTATGACGGGGTGCAAGGGACCTGCTTGTGTGGTCGATTATGCGAAGAACCTCGTCTCTGGAAAGCAACACGCTGCTTGTTGGTCCTTGGTGCTTACCCATAGCCTCGGCCAGAATGCCATCCCTGCGAGCAGGCAGGTAGGTGTTAATCATGACATTGCTACCTCCTGTCTGCGGGGCTGAGGACCGTGCAACTGCCAGCGCAGGTTATTGACTTCCGTGAGTGCTGTAAATGCGGTAAACTGCTAATATTACATACCTGAAGATCTGCAATCCATAAACCTTGTCATCTACATGCGCGGAGGGGTCTCGGATCCCCAACAGCTCGAGCAGATTCTCCATCCCTAAGAAGAAAACCAACCCGCTGTGGCAATCAACAGCGTGGATACTACCAAAAGGGGCACACAACAACAGGAAGTTTGACTCAGTGCCCGATGTTTACCTGACCAAAAGCTGAGGAAATTAATTTCTCCATTGTTATCTGCTTCAAAACACTTCTTGATTAACTCTTCAATTTCCTCCTTGTCCATGGGGGCTGCCTGAGCATAAAGCACGAAAAAAACATACATAGCTCTCATTAATCGTTAACCATTCCATATCTTACTTCTGGATGTTAACATTCGTTGATCCAGCAGCTGAAAGCAATCCAACAAGGGATAACACGGGATAACATACCATCAGAAGGTGCTGCGTCAGCAGCTGCTGCTCCGCCTCTAGGCGTACAAGAGGCCAGCAGCTTCCCCGGCAACTGACGAACAGCTCCAGCACTGCGTGTATTTCGTCCATTTTTTCGAGTAGGATTGGGCGTGCTGAAGCATGCTACTATACAACACTGGTGTTTTTCATCGCATCCAGTGGACCAGCAGCGCCACTAATGTAAAGGCGCGAGGGCGCAGCCGTAGTTATGGTCTCCACTTTGCTATCAAGCAAACAGGAAATGCACCATTCAACTGATCACCGCCCCTAGTCACCCGTGTACTACGGGTAAGATCGCGCTGGGCGTGAAGGCGGGGGGCGACTTGTCCTTCAGGCAGCTACCGCTGGCATCCACCGCCCATGATATCGACGCCTTTAGCAGCAGCTCAAAGGCACTGTGGAGTTAAGCCTGGGGGAAGAGCTATGAGAGCAGCTGGTAAGACGCATTGCATGTTACGCGATAACGTATGACCGCAGTGGGAAGGCAAAGGCTCTAGAGAGAGCTGGAAGGAGTGCAGACGGAGACCCCACGTTCTGGAAGCATCGAGCCAAATCACTAATATGAGGAGAGTCAATTAACGATATAAGACAGTACCCAGCAGTTTAGCTGCCTGAGTCATTGGCGGACTGCAAGAGCCCCCAGCGGTGAGACCGCTGCCACGCGCGGAGACACAGAGCAACAAGAGCAAAGACAACGTTTGCCGTGAAGTTCTCCGCCATCAATGAAACTCAAATATTAATTTATTATGGCAATCCTGTAGTGTGTGTCTCACCTGAAACGGTGCAATAGGCTTGCTACTGCAGTGCTCCTTTATGGCGGCCCAACAGCGACCTGCAGCTTCTCTGACCCTCCACAGGGAGGACGGCGGCAACACTTATCCTTTTATCATCTACACTGGAACTTTAAACTGTCTTTTTGAATAATTTATTATTATTATGGCTTTAGGCAGCCGCCTACAAACATCCGCAGATACGTGTAGCTGCTTTGTCCAGGGGGCCCCCGTTCTATGGTGGGCGACTGTGCACCGTATGCACTGTATGAACTGCTTTCCTACTCAGAGCAAAATTCAGTGAGAGGAACAATTATAATTGCTTCCCGCTCTTTAATCGCAACACTGAGTTACATGCGAGGTGAGTGGAATTAAGCCCATTGGCTTGTGGAGGTAGATAGACCACTGCGGCATCCACAGACCGTCTGCCCGCCTGCCGCCCCCGTGTCCTGTGATTCCGTTGAAAAACCCGAAAATTATCTGATATGCCAAGTTGCCACCAAAAAACTGTGACATCCCCCCCGCCGTGTACACTACGCAATATCTGCTAGTCGTTCGCAATTTCTTGACACTGCGTGACCGGCCGCATGGAGCTGCTACTGTATGCCTTGAGCGTTGCTAAGTCCTTACTAGACGAGGCCTGGCATATCCTTAAGGAAAGAACGTGCCTCTCTGCCTCCACTCAAATCTGAAACACACTGCGTGCAGTACTGCCTTGATTGTCGCTGCAAAGCCTTGCAAGGCACTCTCTCCGGACCCCTTTACGACAAAAGTCGCAGGTCTGCGACTGCTTGCTACAGGAATGAAACGTATTAGTGACAGTAAAATATAGACAGTGCCATCTGCTGCTGTAAGTTGCCAATTTGCGATTTTCATCCGCCTGAGAAGCAATGGAACTGTTAGTCGCAGTACGGCTGTTTGTTTGTCCCACGTGTATACCACCCTGCTGAGTATGGCCAGATGGCCCCCCTTGGTGCATCTCTTCAATGCACGCTTTAGCCGCAACATATATTGATGAGTCCGCGTAGAGCAGGACACAGCATTCCATATCGTTCAGTATTTTTACGGGCCCATGTTTCTTGCGAGCTAATTCAGACTTACCGTGCTTAACTATGGAGTGGCACTGAGACTACGAACTTTGGTATTTTCTGTCCATCCCAACCAGCGAATGAGGTGGTGACGAAGACAATCGCTAACACAGAACAGGAGAAGCCACACCACCAAAAGCTGGGGTGAGTCTCCCCTTACCTTTAGAGAAAAACTGTATATCGGTGTTGAACACAGAAGTGTACGCCGTATGGCTTGTACGAGACAACTGAGTGTGTTGTGCGTATAATGGGTGGAGCCACCGTGGGCTAACATCGAGCCCGCATGCTCCAAGCTTAACACTGGTAGGAAGAGGTAACGCTGCGCAAAATCGTATGATGCACGCCAAGCATCTTGCGGAAATATGGCTACCTTCTAGTGGTGGCGGCTACCTGTTAGTGCCCTCCGTTCAAAGCCTGCCCGCCATCTGCCCCCTGTCCTAGTGGATAGAAAAGACGGGACGCTTGACTAAACAGAAGGGCAGCATAGAAGAAGGCCGCCATGGCGGTCAATACAAAGCTCCACAAAAACAAGTGCCGAAGTGCACAAAATGTAGAAGTGAGTGAATCTGACTGCGCAAAAAGCAAAACTACGGCGGAAAGCGCAGTGGTACTTGAGTCACTCTGCGAGCAAACACTCGGGGAGGAAAAATCATTCGATTCTTCATATTTTGGATAAGTGGAAGATCTATACGGCAACAAGTAAAAGAGAATGATGGAACCTAGCAGGGGCAGGAGACCTACGACGAGATCCAAGGTCAACGAAAGAGCAAACAAAAACCGGCAAGCTTCGGCAACCAATACAATTTTGCGTCGTGAGTTCCCTGCGCTTCTGTCCCCTCCAATCCCTGTCGCCCCCTCCATAACACCAAAGACAGAGGCATGATCAGAGGCAGTGTTACTGTGCGCGAGTACACTCCCGTGAGGCTTTAGCAAACCGTGCGGAGAATCTTCAGTAAGCCTTCGTCTCTTGCTCAAGGACGGGCACCTGCGTGCGCCTGATTCCTCCAAACTAACGGCAACAGTGCAGCTTATTGGGGGTTCCGGCGGCCCTGTGTAGGTGGGTATTTGGTCACTTGCTATGCATTCGTCTGCTCCAGCTTCCTCCGCCTCGCAGGTTGTTGCATACTGCAACGTGCAGTCAGTTTGCGCCTCAGCAATATGCCGAGCGGTTATCCACAAAGCTTCCTTTAAAGATGAATGTTTTAAATTTTTGTTATGCTCATCCCCGATGCGCCTTTGAAGGGTAGAAGGGCACGGCTTGCCACTGGCCGGGCGGGGACTATCTCCTTGTGAAGAACCGCTAATGCTGTCTTCCCTCACAGTGTTTGCTGTCCAAATAGGGTTTCTCCCAAAGTAATGATCCTGATAAAGAAGTAACCTTTCGAATTCTCGGCACCAAAGGCTGAAAAACGTCTGAGCACAGACTCACATTTTCAAGTCAACTGCAGCGCATGCCTGATACATGCACGATAGGCTAGTAGCCCAAGTAAGTAGCAGGCAGTAAACCCTCCTATTTGACAGCTTGCTTAAGACTTTTCTTACCTCTCGCAAATGAGGCAACTCCATCATGTCTTTAAATCGGTAGTGAAGAATAGGAATGGCCAGTTGGTCTGAACCACTATCTCCACGTGTGCTACTACCACCACCAGAAGTGTCGGGGACAGCAACGTTGCTCCAACTAAATGGTGGTGGTGAATCCGAACAAAGCTTCTCGATTTTATTTCGATATGAGTAAAGGCCCCGCTGCACACGGCGTCCCTTGCCACAAAGGTGTTCTCGAGCATCTGACATCACTGGTTCCTGGATCGGCAAGTCAAATAGATCCTCAGTACGCAAGCATGAGACCCTATTCTCTTCCAGTGGGGATGCCGCCAGTTCTCCTCTCACACTATCCACCTGTGTTGCAGACTCCGTCTGCGGGAAAAGTGTACCGAAGGTATCCCACTTAATGCCGATGTCTGCCGGGTCCGCAGAAGATGGAAGGTTAAACATCGGTGACCGGATCTCCTCTGTATTGCCTCCCGAAGAACATGACTCACCTTCAGACGTCGCCCCATCAATATTCGCTTCTGCTAATTTGCTCATCTCCGTAAGCTCAGCAAACCTAAAGGCAATGAGCTTCTCGAACCAGTTGAAAATACACCGCTCTCTTTGGAGAACCATGGCATCATATTTTGCATCATCGATATGGGAGCGGAGTGGCCTCCTCTTGCGCTTCTCTAAACCACACGTTCCAGATAGGAACTGGAACTTTTCCTTCACGTGCTTTTCCTGGTTTTCAGAAGACTCAGCGGAAGCTAAGCACAGCCCTGGGTGAGCACGTGTGAAAAGGAGTTTGACTCCCCTCCGCACTGCTCTGTCTTCAAGACCAGATGTGGGAAGCACCGCTCTGGGGTCAGAGTCACATGGAAAATTCAAGTTTTCCCCGTCTTGAACACGACTGCCGGAAACTTCTGGAGGCGATTCTAGAGCTCCGCGAGATATGAATGGGGGGCTCATTGGGGGGGAAGGCCACACAGGAGCAGCATACTGCCGCTTCAGCTTACGCGGCATCCACCCGTAGGGGCTGGCACCTGCCGAAACAGAAGCAATAGTGTCTATCTTCCGGCTCACCGTGTCATCGCATCTTGGAATAGTAGCCTCCTTGGGGTACGCATTCTCCAAGCTAGGTGTGACTGAGTTGCCCTCCCCAACAGCCTGCAATTCTCCGTGAGTTTCTTGGACTTGACCGCCATATACAAAAGCCAAAATGCCATGAAACCATGGATTATCTGTGTGTTCGTTCAAGGAGTTGAGCACAGCTGGCGATTTATTGCCAGCACGGGGACTCTTAGGCGGCTCTTGCTCTAGACCACTTGGCAAGAACGTTTCTTTGGCCTCATCAGACGCGGCTGATGAACCATCACTGTCCTGTGCATACATCTGGGCTTGCAGAGAGTCAGAAAGCAACCCGCCGTTGCTCTCGTGAAGGGTCCAGCCACCTGTTCCCTGTACAAACTGCCTTTGCTCAGATGGCCCCCGCTCTTCTGTAGAAACAGTGCCGCTTACACCAGAAGGAGAAGATCTAATAATTTCAGGCCGGTCAGTACGAAGCTTCCAGGGCGTTACTAGGCACTGCCTATCTCTGTTTATTTCGAGGTGCTGCCGGTGAAGCTGTATGGACCATTGTAAAGATGGACAAGGATGAAGTGTTTGAGGAACACTACCGCAATAGGTAGCGCTCGCGTAGTATGCAGACCGCATCAAGGGGAGAGTAACGTCCCCGCCATTCGGGTCCCGTTGACACTGGGTCTGATTTTCCTTGTCTTCCAGAGCCCCGGTGTTGTCACTTTTTGCGTCTGCAAGTGAACCGTTGGAAACCTTGGATTCTGTTCGCTGCTCGCCTGCACAGCGGGAACTTTGACTGTACCTAGGGGAGGAGACCGAAACAAAAGGGTGCACATTTTCTGTGGTTTCCCTGAACATCTCAAATCTTTGTTCATAAACAGATTTTATCTGTCCTATTCGATTTATCGGAAGCTCAATTGCCGTCGGAGTGCTCATGCCCCCATTTTTCTGAGTGCCTCCTTCCGTAGAATTCACCCACAGTGCAGAAGCATGAGTCAGGCAGTCCAGATAAAACAAAAGCCCTCGACGACTAATGAGAAATACTTTAAAAGCCGAAATCCATACAAATGTTAGTGCTTCCAAGCTTAAAACAGCAAACAGTGCTGCCACTGCCACAACCACGATTTGGACGATAATTAGACAACAACACGCTACTGCAGCAGGCGGCAAAATGCACCCTGCAGCTGCCAATTTCAACACAGTGTGGTTTCCAGAATAAAGGATGCGGATGACCAAGCGCCTAAATAAGCTGGCAAGAAACAAATCTTCTAGTGCTAGATGCATCCGTTGTAATCCGGTGTTTTCTTCCCCATTCTTAGGGTCCACCAGCACGTGAATAAACTTTGCGGTTCTCCAGGCTGCCCAAATCCCAGTGTTTCTGAAGTGGCAACTGCAACATATTCCAAGAACGGCGCTCGGCAAAACAACAGAGCAGCAGGCAAGCACAGTTGCAGCAACGATCGCTGGACCCAGGTCGTCAAACGTTCGTGCCGCAGTCGCAAAGAAGGCCGCCATAGAAATTCTTGAGCAGTAGTCACAAACAGATATGGAAAGTATGAATACTCCCAAAACCAAGCGAGCCAACGCGCGTCCATCCCTTCCAAGGTGATACTTTTCTCCTCTCCAGCATGCACTTGAATTGTGGGCAAAACAATTCTGTTCCACGGTCGACGTTCGGACTAGTGACTCCTCTCGAGACATCCCTTCACCGGCTTCCGATCTTGCGTTGGCTGCCGGCTCACCGTCCGTATGGGAAAGGTCTCCCTTGTCCCCTGGGGGCACTTTCGCTGCATCGCAAATTCTACGCAAGGAGTCTACCGGAACAATTATTGGTTTTCCTACAACCCCTGCAGACCAGAACATGTCTCACCGTCCAAGGCCTTTGCCATTGCAGTATGGTTGAAAAGGCACGCGACATCCAGCGGTGTCAGAGATCTCTGCATCACAAAATGAGGCATCAGGTTTCAATGCAAAGCACAGACTCTGTCGCTGCAGAACGGCAGCAGATTACTCAAAACGTGCAAGCTTATAATGGTTTCACATAAAGCTCCATACATACTGGATACGAATGCTAAACACTCACGAAATCACGATCTTCGATGCTGCCTCCGCAGCGTAAAAGGAGGTCAACAACTTGTTTGTGACCCCTTCTACAGGCCCAGTGAAGAGGCGTCCACCCCGTCGCATCCACACATCTTGGATCTGCCAGTAGGTGCAGTAGAAAATCAACGGTGTCCACGTGCCCAGCTTCAGCTGCATAGTGCAACGGGGTCAGATAGCCGAAACCTGGGCCCAGAACGTCGAGAGACGGGATTTTCTGAATCAATCGCTTTAGCAGCTTCGTCTGGCCACGGGCAGCCAAAATGTGCAGCATTGTATTTCCTTGCTGCAACAACCACAAAAGATGCTTGCCTTTTCATCAACCCTATTTAATGTGTAAAATACATGCTGAGTCTTTATTTCGAGGGCCACCCGCCTGCCGTTAATAGACTAAAGAAAAGCGCTTTGCTGAGAGGCCAGCGCGTCGGCATGTGCTCATGACAGTGGAGGTGGCATACTGCATCCATAACTTCAGCATCGGCGCCGCCCTCTAGCAAGAGCATCATCACGTCTATGTGCTTCTGCGAGTTGTCTGACTTTAGCCTGGGCCAAGTGAACAACACTGCAAATGCATGAGATATGAAGTTGAGGGGAAACACGTAGTTAAGAAAGCCATGCCTACTCTTCTGGAAGTGCAAGTGGGGCAGCTCACGTAGCTATCATTAATGGAGTCCAGCCATTAGACGCTTCTAAAGGATCCACTGCCGTTCCATGCTGCGCCCAGGTCAAGAAGAAGAGCAAATATATGCAGCAGTAGTCTACAAACGTGTTTAAAACAAACGGTGGACGGAAGAAAATAAGCTAAAGGTCAGTGCCTGAGACAACCAAGCGCTTACCTGCAGGAGTAGTTTTACTACATCGACGTGTCCGCTAGTGGCGGCGTAATGCAGAGGGTAGCGGTAGCCATTCCCACTCGGGGCAAAATTTGGAGTGGCCCCGCATGCCAAGAGCTCCTCGACTTCTTTGACGCTTCCATTTTCACACGCTTTGCAGAGTTTGGCTGTCAACATTGTAAATCGACTGGCGACTCGGGCCCATCAGGCAGGATACACCCTCCACAATGGTGCCAGCAGACACAATGCAAACGCAGGCTTCAACTTTCGGGACCCAGGACATAAGCGGCCTGGATTGTTTGGAGCGTTTTTCTTTGGATTCCCAGGGCTTCTTCGTCGCGGATGCCTTGTCATGGGTGTCTCAAATAGCGTGCCCCCCTTTCGGCGCCCCGTTCTGCATGCTGCGCAAGCCGGCCAGCAGCGAGGCCAAGAGGATGAGCAGGGGAAGGACTGAGATCTTGTAAACGAAAGCTGTATCAGCAGTGCTCTTACCATCAGCCTGCCTGCGGATTTATGGATCCCTGGTTTGGTGCCACCGCGTTATTTACTTTGCCGGGTCGTCCTATCGTGAAAGCAAGTATGAACGGCCCTCACAAATTCATTTCTGGATGTTAAATTGCATAAATGACAACGGAATAATTAAATTCACAGATTGAGTCGAAAAAATCCCGGGAGTTAGCGTGGTCAATGCTGCACAGACCGACTACCTGGGGAAAGTCTTCGAGGAAGACAGCACAAAGCAATTAGCGATAAATCGCACAATTCGGAGGGCAGATAGTCTAAAATTTCAAACATTCTTTGCGAGTATCATTCTGAGTAGGTTTCAGAGGAGGCACATGCATGCAGCATGCAGTCAAGTGGGCCACGTGGTGTCGGCCGTGGTAACTGTCCACTGATGAGCCACGAGCGCAGTGCTCGTTGGGCAGGCCAGAACGCGTGCACGGGAGCAGGCGATCGCCGCGCAAATGATCGAGGCGGAGAATCAAGTTATTTAAGCCGTCAGTACTTCTCTGCATATGAAGCTTCTTTCGTCAGAACTTGACGTATTGGGGATTTCCGCCCGTGAGACTGAATTCGCCCTGTGGGATCATGTCTCGTGTGAGACCTTGTCTGTACCAGTCGTGTCCAGTAGAGTGCCAAGCAAAGCAAAACAATGAATTCGTGTCCTTAGTACCGTCAAGCCCCAGACTATCAGATTTTGTTGTATACGGGGGAGCTCAGAGTGGCATGTGTCAGGTCTGTGTTTTTCCCTGTGCCTCTATCAAGCCCCACTACGGGAAACCACCCAGCTTGCTAGGTTTGAAGATTTCCTGGTGAGGCGCATTCTACCACCAACGACCCATTGCCGAAGTTGCTAAAGGGTTATCATCCTTCACCGACACCCCTGCAAGCCTTTCTCCGACAAAGGTTTTCTTACCACCCGGCCGGAAGTTGGGAGGGCACGTGTAGTGAACAGCTGGCCTACACTGTTATTACGTATGATCCCTAATATATTCTGATTAAGTGCACACTTTGCATCTAACTATATAAAATCCATGATTCTCGCTACTGTATACAGTAAATAGCCTTATACCTTTGAGTTCATATTATTGTTAGGTAAGAAAACCCCGAATAATAGAACTGACTGTTGACCCCCGCTGAGGGTCAGTGCCAGAGTCACAGCACCAACCTCGCATCGAGCCCCTTGCCCGGTGTCGGCTAGCGAGCACTCTGTTCCTGTTATGCTTCCCTTCTATCTAAAAGTGTCTTAAACACCAAAGTATTCTATATTATTTACGCCTTTTCATGTTACTAAGCCTCGGGGGGTCACGTCGAAGGTCCATTGTAGTGCTGTTCATTACAACTTCCCCCCCGCTAACAAACAGAAACCGCTTGGCGGTTTCGGTTATCCCGGTTCTTCTCTAGTCTTCGTTATTTCATTGCTTTACTTTTCACGACACTCTCGGATTGTCCCACACGTCTGGGGCCGTGGGCCAATCAGTTTGTGTGTCCATTCGGCAGATCATCAAGGGGGTGAACCTGACTTTCCTTTCCAGGGACTTGGCCGCCTCGGAGCTCAGCAGACGTGCGCTCATTCAACATTCGCTCCTACTCCTCCCCCTGACCTTCTACTTGGACGGCGTCCCCGGGTGTCCTCTAGGGGTGCGTCTGCTCCTGCTCTGCCTTGTGCTGTTCCGCAGGGGGCATTGTGCTCTTTGTGTGTTGCTATTTCAGGTCCTTCTGGCTCTTCTGAAGTGCAAGGTGGCTGGGCTTTCCGTCTAGCGCTGACCTCTTTGGCTGTGTTGTTGTGTTTCTCTATCGGAGCCCCTTTGCTGTTGTGCTGTTGCGCGTGTGTTTGCTACGCAGGCTTCCCCTTTATTTACGCTCCAACTACGTTCCCCTTTCTCTCCTTCCAAGTGCATTAGCATTTCCCTTCACTGAGGTCCCAGTGTGGTCGTGTAATCTATAAGAGTGTGCTATTTCTCGACATATTGAGCTGTTTATCCTAGCTGTAATTCGGCTAGGCTTCCCAGTGCATGGCGTTGATTAATTTGCAGACGGCTGCGCTAACGTTTGGCTTTCGTGTTTATACGTTTCCTAGCTGATGTTGGACCTCCGATAAGCTAATGTTTAAAGTGCTACTCAACTTTCGGTCGTTTGTTCGTTAACTTGGGGTTGTGCCAGATGGTTGTAGTGTTGCTTCGCACCTTCCTAGCTCAGATTGGCGTCTGCCGTGACTGTGGCGATAGGTCTATGTATTAAGCCCTACCATAACTAACGTGTATCCTATTTTTAACACCTTTCCTATTGTTAGTTCCGTTGATAACAACTATGTGGAAGACCTTATGACCTAGCCGTGCTTCCGAATCAGACCTCTACTGTCCTATTTCCGTTCATGGCGCGGAGGAGTCCCTAGAGCGTGTGCGTATCTTGAGATTTCAACCAATACCTCTACCTCTGCTTCTATGTCAGCTATTCCATTGCCACTCCTAGTACATTCACTCTAACCCTTCTAGGCTTATTTTAACACTTTTCTTTCTATTTTCTCATGCTGGTTACTACCTATTTTTGCCATGTGGACAGAGTACGTGCCTGCAGCACATGAGTTAGCGGGGTCACTTGTATGAACTAATTAACTGCAGTGTCGCGCTACCTTATATTCTACTTGTACTTGTTTACCCGTTACCTAACGTGGAATTTGCCACTCTAGCTCCCTAAAACTAAGCAACTTCCCGTGTCCTACTAACGTAAGGGTCTCTCTGCAGACCGTGCACAAAAGTCGAGTGTAGATTGATCTTTCTGCCGGTGTTACCGTGTGCGGATGGTCGTTGTGCGCCCGTGCAGCTACGCATGTGTGTGTGTGCCTCCACTATAAGCTACTGGCTGCATAAATGACACGCTACCGATCTATAGGGTGCTCCTGCGCCCCTTCCCCCCCACCGCTGCAGGGCGGGAAACGGGCGGTAGCTGGCGAGAAGAGGGAAGAGAGGGCGAAGGAGGAAACGGGAAGGGGGGCGGCGGTCAGGACGGACGGCGTTTCTGCTGGCGGCGCCTCCACGTCCGGAGTAAAGCAGGGCACCCGGCGAGGTGATGCGCCGGTTCCCATGTGGCCCTTTCCTCGGTGACACCCCGCAACTTGACAAGGTAGTACGCCTCCTCGCCAGTCCCCTTTTGTTCAAGGATGTAATCTACGAGATACTGGTACGTGCGGTTGCCGGCCTCGTCACGGGTAGGGGCCAACCCACGTGAGTTTCTTGCTGGACCAAAGCCGGTGCGCGGAGTTGATGTGGGACCAATTCGGGTACGTGAAAAACATTGTGTCCCTCATATATGGGAGGCAAAGCAAGACGGTAAGCCACCGTACCAATGCGCTCGGTCACCGTGAAGGGGCCACGGTACTTAGGTTCAAATTTAGAGCAATGATTGAGAGCCGGTAAGTGTTTACTGCTGAGCCAAACTTGTTCGCCGACCTTGTACTCCACAGCACGGTGGTGGGTGTCAGCGTAGTATTTCTGGCGCCACTTCGCCTTCAGGATGTGTCTCTGCGCCCTGTCGCAGAGTTGCCGGAAGAGTTTAGTCACAGGCGGAGTGAGTGTAGGAGCCAAGGCGCCGACAATGTCGAGGTCCGCTGCGGTTAAGGGATTCTCGCCAATTATGATCTCGAAGGGGGAAAGCTCGGTGGAGGAATGACTGGTGGTGTTGTATGCCAACTCCAATGCTGGCAGTAAGCCTTCCCACTCCCTCTCATCTGCTTGGATGTACGTGCGCAACATCTGCTCAAGGGTGCGATTGACCCGCTCGGTCTGGCCATCTGTTTGCGGGTGGTAGGAGGAAGACATCGCCAGGGTAATATTAAAACGTGAGCACAGTTGCGACAACACTTCCGATTGAAAGCGAGGATCCCTATCAGAGACAAGGACGTCTGGGAAGCCGTGATAGCAAATGAGGCGGTCGGCAAGGAGCTCTACAGTGTCAGCGGCTGAGTGGGACTTCTTGGAAGGAATAAAGTGGGCCATCTTGCTGAGAGAATCAACGACGACCAGAATGGCATCGTGCCCAACGGTCGTGAGGGGTAAGTCGGTGACGAAATCCAAACTAACACGACTCCACCTGCGCGAGGGAATAAGCAGCTGCTGTAAGAGTCCGGCGGGTTTCTGATTGATCGATTTGGATGCGCGACACTATGTGCAGGACTCCACGTAGGCGTTGGTGTAAGTACGCATGCCAGGCCAATAGTAGTGCTTGGTGAGGGCCGTGTATGTCTTCTTCTGGCCCCGATGCCCTGCTGTGACGTGATCATGGTGCGTGTGCAGGGCGTGGGTGAGGAACTCTGGAAACTGAGGAACGCAGATGAGCCAGAGGCCATTAACACAGATACGTAAGTAGGGCAGAACATAACGGAAAGTATGACGACGATGCTGGAACTCTAGTCGAACAACTTCACCCGGCTTGCTAGAGGCAGTGTGGTAAGGCTCGCTGAACACAGGACACTTGGAATACGCTACCGGCGGGTCGAGGACGGGGGGAATGGGTGTTTGCGGCGGGTCCGCCAGCTTGGGAGACTAGGGAGC
>CAJFCZ010000111.1:0-27552 GCA_904066245.1 Eimeria sp. OTU-Y
ATATTTAGCTTTCATCGTCGACCGTCCCCTCGTAATAACCAATATGCCAATAACACTTGTAGACCATCCTGTGCAAGCTGAAGGCGGAGATACAAGTTCAGGGAGCCAAAGACTTTTTTCACTGGCTCCACATCCCCGGGCCCGCCGTGTCTGGATGGCCAGCAAGTGTTGACGCATTCTTCATGAAACGTAGAAAACGCATTATCAGCTGGGATACAGAAATCGAGCTATTTTTCAGCGCGGCGAGGCCTCCGAACGTTTGCTGTCCCCTCACAAGAGGACAGGTAATGATCTTTTCCGCTGCTCAGGAAGGGAACCGGCTGTGCTTTTGAAAAGATTTTTAAGAGAGCCTTTGTATTTTAATACATAAGTATGTACATATGTAGACGCAAGTAGACCTATATTATATCTGCATATTCGAACTGCCTTTGGTCATAATCGTTGCTCTGAAGCAGGCAGCCCCTGTGTAGTGAAGCTGGTTGCTCGCACCTGCCCCGGTGAGCCGTGTGGTACTACCTCGCATAAGTACAGCCCGTGACCTTACTCTGAGACCCATATGAGATGAGATGATGAAGGTTCCAGAAAAAACGGTTGCTCTTTAGCTAAACATAAGCTGACCGCCCGCCCAGCCCCACGCCCCCTAGGCACATTGGCATGACAGCCTGGGGCCTATGAGGCGGCCTTATATAACTGCAACACACCTTGTCGCAAATAGTGTTGCAAGGCAGCGTGAGAATCACAGCCAAGCCTTCTTTGCTGCATGCACTACCACTGTAGTCAGCTATAAGCACCTACCCTGCAATCCATAGTCAGTCTGCAGGCACGTGGAGACACTGATACCAACATTCCATAAATCATATTACACAGGTTGTAGCTCAGCGCAGCAGGAGTTTCAAGAAGGCGTGCTGCAATTTATTATGTAGCGTAAACTTTCGCACCGAACACAGCTAAAAGAGCCTAACCTAGCAGTGCAGTCTCCTCCTGTTTGTTGTTGCTGTAACATGATGTGCTCGCTGCTGGTTCACATATTCCTGTTGTCTGCACAGATTTCTACTAAGGGCAAAGTAAAGGTACAGTAATTGGCTAGCAGCGGCCCTGTTGTACCCCCGCCTTTCATTCCAGTTGCTATAGTTGCAACCGTCTGTGTCGCAACTCAATTCAGGAAGCCTTATCTACCCCAGCCCTCTCGACCCTCGGGCTGGTGTGCTAGGACACCGGACACTGTACCGAGGGTAGGCGATCTCCGGTGCTAACAATCAAGAGCTACAATGGAGTAAAAGGACTCCAGATAAGGGTTCCCAGTACTAGCTAATCTTCGTTAAGATTCCAATCGTACTGTAAAAGTGGCATTACTGGATGGGTGCTAATGGATAGAGGAGGTGGCCTTTCATCTAGTGCAACGCACCTTGCTGCAACTTTTGCTGCAAGGCAACTCTGCATGCAGGCGTTCCCAAGCCCCCTATTGGTGCATGCACTAACTCTATAGGTAATTGTCAAAGAATAATTTCGCCCTGGGTAGCCAACCTGGATGCAGTTAGAAGCATAAGCACCAACTTCCCACAATACACACTACACCCCACCATGCGCCAGTGCACTGTATGTGCCTCTGCAGGAACGCATTATTTGTCAGTGCTCTTCTATCTAGTACCTTCACACCAGTGTAAGTACCATACTACGCTCATCTAACCGTTCCAGGTGTCACTTTTTCAATAGGCTGTTGAGTTAATTGTTAATGTCTGCGCCAGTTTGGTGTTTAGGAGACGTCTGCCACTCTTGGCTGCTAGATCTGCCCATTCTCTAGTCAAAACATATTAATATTAAACAAAATAGAAAACTCCTAGAGAGTAAGAAGGAAAGACAGCAGAAATACTGAGATATGCGAGGGGGTCAGGCCTGGAGACCGCTGGGGCGACGAGTGGGCGTGTGTTGCGGGAGCGAGATAGGAGGGGAGGCAATCCGTAGTGTAGGGGCTGCTACAGCCACAGAACGGAAACATACACTTTTAAACACACACATTTTTGTCTTAATGCAAGTGGGAAGCCCCCGAGCAGCTAGCCAGACACTGCAGCAGCTAACTGTCAGTGCTGCAGCTGCTGCTGCTGCAGCGGGGCAGGCAACAGCAGCAGCAGCAGCACAGCGGCGGCACCCCTGACCACGACCCAGACAATGGCGTCACGCCGTCACAAACAAAAGTACATTTTATAGCTTATTGCTGTCTCTGTTATTTCTTGTCTCTTTCTCTCTTGGTGTTGCTGCAGCCGCAGCAGGCACCAGACGCACAGGACAGGCCACCTCTCACAGCAGCAACTGCAGCAGCAACTGCAGCAGCAACTGCAGCAGCAAAATGGCTCCAGCCCGCCCCAGTGTGAAGTCTGCCCGGAAGGCCCCTAAAAAGTCGCCTACAAAGAAGCCCTCTAAGGTTGCTGCAGCAAAGAGCAGCACCACAGTCGGCAGGAAGACATCGCGTGCTGCATCTGCTGCTCCAGCAGCAGCAGCAGCAGCAGCACCCAAGGTGAAAAAGACCATCGGCAAGAAACAGACGAAGCCGGCGAAGGCGAAGATGGCCAAAAAGTCCTTAAAGAAACAAACAACAAAAAAGACGCCAGCAAAGAAGTCCAAGAGCAGCAAGAAAGCATGACCGCCCCGTCGTTGTCGCTGTTGCTGCAGCAAACTGCAGTGGCACACAGCAGCACGTCGTGTTGCTGATGCTGCTGCGACACACGCCTTTCCTGTGGCCAATTTGTCCGTGTCAGGGTATTTGCGGTAGCAGTTGCTGCAGCAGGGAGACAAGCTGCAGCGCCTGCTGCAGTAGGGGGAGACGGGGCAGCGGCTGCAGTATCGCCGGCGGCGAGTACAACAGCAGCAGCTGTTGCTGCAGCTGTAGCAGAGCACATCAGTACCTTGTCCCTCACCCAGATGGGACCTCCCATTGGCGCGTTTCTGCGGCTGCTCCAGCCGCAGCAACGCAAGGACCAGCAGCAGACTGACTGCACCTAGTAGCACTTTTTTCTTAGGCTTCCCTAGAAGCCACCAACTCTCCGTGCTGTTCATAACTTTCGAGGTTTTGCTGTACGAGACACTGGGTGCTGCAGCTGCCTTTTGCAGGGGCACCAGAAACGGCACACGCTTCTGCCGCTGCGGCCCAACGTGCACGCATTGCTGTGCTGCTACTTGTGCGGCATCTGCAAGCCAATCACTGGCGGTGTGTTCCACGCCCAAGATTTGTACCTAGAGTCGCAGCAAGGTGTGCAAAAGGTGTCATTGCTGCGGCGGCAGCAGCGTGTTGTAGGCAGCGCTGCAGTAGATGCATTTGCTGCTACAGGCAGCAAATGCACTGCCAAGAGACGCAGGACGTAGCCCTGCTAGGTGCCAGGGGTCAACATGGACAAAGTGTCTGCTAGAGAGCAGCAGCAACCATAAAACAGCTGCAGCAGATGCTGCAGCAGCAGCCGCTGCTCAGGCTGCAGCAGCAGCAGCACTTGCTGCTGCTACAGAAATGAGTTTCCTCATACTCTGGGGGTTATGTGCGGGTATACTGGAGCAACCCCCTCTCCAAGGCAGCGGTAGCCGCCGTTGCAACGGCCACGTCGGCAGGGCATGCTGCAGCAGCCGTCGGTGCTTGCACCGGTGCGCTGGGCTCTGCAGCGCCTATGTCAGGGCCTGTTGCGTGCGGCGAGCCGTTGTTGCTCCACTTTTTGGGTCCAGTCCCTCTCAAAGTTGCTTATAGCGTATTTCATCTTCTCATACACAATCCACGAAAGTGAGACGGCCGGAAGGGCCTTGCAGCAGTTCGCCTGGAGGCCTCTGTAGAGACCTCGCAACCCCCCTTGCCGAACGGCTGCTGCTGCCGCTGCTGCACTATTGCGGTAGAGCAAAGGCTGACCCCCGCTCCCGTCCACCTGCATGCGCGTCCTCACCAGTGCCGTGGGGTACGCCAAGACCTGCCCAATGAGGCTGCTGCAGCCGCCCATCAGCAGCAGTACCGCAGCGGGAGGCGAGGCGGGGGGCAGCCCACTGCTGCTGCTACTCTCATCGCAGCAGCAACGGCCTCGCGCCAGCCCAGCTGTGGATGATGCTGCTCCTGCAGGTGCTGCTGCATTAGGGGGAATGGCAATGGAGGCCATTTTCGTGGGGGAGGTCTTGGGGTTACAGTTGCTGCACGTTCCATGCAGCAGCTGCTGCTGCTCCACCTGCTGCTGCTGTTTGGGGATAATTACTCTTTTCACGTAGGCTTCTTTTAACGTCTCGAAAACAGCCAAGTCAATCCCTGCATACGGAATGATGCCCAGCAAGGAGGGCCCCACACCTCTGTATAGGCGCCTAAAGCCACCCTCTCTGTAAATCGCTTTAAAACACTGCAGCACTCCCGTGTACATACACCCTGGGCCATACGCTGCCAAGCGAGTCTTCACCTACATACACACAAACAGTAGACCCTAAATGACGTGCCATACAACACAAGTTGCATGCCCCGGTGCAGTCGCTGCAGCGTACAAGGGTTTAAGGTGTATGCTGCGGCGCTTACGAGCTCCATGGGGTAAATGAGGAGCTGTGCACACAGGCCCGCCGTTGCTCCGCAGAGGAACCTGTCCAAAAGCTGCAAGTGCGGCTGTGCCGGTTCCGCCGACTGCTGCTGCTGTGGCTGCTGTTGTTGCTGCTGCTGCTTCCTGTGGGCAAGGGCATGTTTGCAGATGTCGTAGCTGTAAAACTTAACTGCTGTCTCCGGTACAACTTTTAAGCAATTGGTCAAATTCCCTCTAAAGAAACCGCGCCAACCCCCCAACAGCAAGCGGCCTCCGCTACGCATGCTGCTGCTGCTGTTGCTGCAGCAGCTACTGCTGCTGCCTGGAATTGCCAACGGCACAGCAGTTCGCACCCCCTGTCGCTGGTGCGCCTGCTGCGAGGGGGCTTTTCCATCTGAACTAGAGGGTTGCGGAGACCGCCGAGCTGTGCTGCTGCTGTTGCTGCTGCTGCTTGCGTTGCTCTTGTTGCTTGGAGCAATAGAAGGGGGAGCACCAGTAGAGGAGACAGCTGCCGCAGCAGCTTTGCCTGAGAGCTCCTGCTGCATGATAACTCGCGCTGCTTGCCTCAGCGGCACTGAAGAAGGTTGCAACTGCAGCATGACCTTCACTCGGTCAAGGGGAGCTGTGGCGGTGCGCGAGACAGCACCTGAGAGCACAAAGCCTGAAGCCCAAGTCCTGAAGCCTACACCCAAAACCTGCAACCTAATTCCTACGTTACTGTGAGCTGACGGCTCAACTACCTGAGCTGCTCAAGCGGTTAAAGCATCATTTGCAGTGAAGCAGTGGCTACTGTTTAACGTTTGATATTGATGCTGTGGGCTGCTCCGTGTAGGGCGTAGGGTTTCAACTTTAGAAGCCCTCACCTGCAACAGCTCCGCTGGTAAGGTGCAAAAAGGCATGGGTGCGCATAATCTGCAACATCTTGGGGTCTTCATCCTCGCCAAGCTGGAATTGTTGGTGTTGCAGCAGCTGCTGCTCCCCCGCCTCTGAATGCCTTTTCAAACCATGCAGCGCTAGTTGCTGCTCACGGCTTGCTGTAGCAACAACGGAACTGCTGCTGCAAGCGGCATACTGGCTCCTGCTGACAGGCAGCCGCAGCACAACAGCAGAACTGCTACGGCTGTTACTGGTGAGACAGGTGCTGGCACTGGCGCAGTTGCTGCCGTTTCGGGTGCAGCCGCAGCCATCACCACTGTAGCTGTTGGTGCTTCCGCCGTTGTTGCACTTAATTAAGTTGTTGCTGCACTGGCTGTGGCTTCTACCGTGGTGTATACAACAGTGCAAGCGCCGCACAAGCTGCCCCGATTTCAAGCGGACGTATGTCGCTGCTCCTGCTGCTGCTACCCCTTCCCTCGAGGTTCGCACTGCCGCCCCCTCTACAGCTGCTGTAATTTTTACCCTGGCTGGTTCAGCTACCGTAGGTGCAGCAGCAGCACTTGCTGCTGCCCAGACTGCCGAAGCGGAGGAACATGAGCTGCCGCAGCTGCCGCCAGTTTCGCATGTGCGGGAGCTGTTCAGCGTGCTTGATCGGCGTTGCGCCAATGGTGCAGCTTGAGGTAAAATAGCCGCAGTAGAAGCCGATGCAGCAGGAGCTGTAACAGCAGCAGCAGCATATCCTTCTGGTATAGCAAAAGTGGAGCCCCAGGGCTGCTCATCAGGTTCTGCAGATACACCAACCTGTGGGATGCATCTGAAGTCTGTAGTGCTGCCGAGGCAGCTACAGATGCAGATACGGGTGTACATGTTGCTGTTGTCGCCCCTGTTGCTGTCTGAAGTTCTGCGGCTTATGCTGCAGCAACGACCGCTGCTGCCTCTGCACTCTCCTGACGGCCGCCATGACAAACCTCTATCAGGAGGGACCTTGAAAGGGAAGTCCTGTACCGCCATCAACGAAGGGACTACAGCCCGGATGCTGCTTCTGTTGTTGCTGCTGCCGCAGCTGCTGCTGCTGCGCCATAGGAAACAGCAGGGCTAGTCCACCTGCCTCTTTCACAGCTCTAGCGAGACATCACTTATATCTGTAGTTCAAAGAACCCTTGATACAACGGTAGTCGCAGCAGGAAAACCATCCGAGCAGCGCAACAGCAGCAGCAGCAGCAGCGCGCATGCAAGCTGGAGCCTTCTCCTAGGACATTCGGAGCGTTTGGGGCTTTGCCTTATGAACGTCTTTCTTGTGGTTTACGTTCACTGAAATATACGTCACACAGTGAAGAAGAACCTTCCAACGTCACCCCACATTAGAAGCAGCTAGACTAGCGGCAGAGGCAGCAGTAACCTCAGCAGCATCAGCAGGAGCACGAGCGCCAGTGGGCCCTTCCTCTCTTGTGCCATGTCCCCCTTTTTCGAGTCATTTCAAGAGCTACAGGGAAGGCATATATTTTGCTGGCGTTTTGTCTAGGGTGTAGGGCCAAGGGTTTTCAAGAGGATATAGGGTTCAGGGTCTACGGTGTAATTCAGCAGGCCTAGGATGGAGCCCCGACCTGCTGTAGCGGTTCCCCAAGGTTCGGGGCCGTTGTTCTGCAGGACCTGCTGCTGCGAGCTACAGGGCAGACAAGCGTTTAATGACCACCACAGGACGCCATGGCACTTGTTAGTTGCATCCTCTCTTGAACAGTTGCGCAGTGCGGTGCTGCTGCTGCCGCACATATATGCAAGCCCAGGACCCTTGCAAGGTGTACTTACGATTTTGGGTGCCTGTATATGTCTCTGCTTAAGCACCAGCTGCTTATGTGTGCGCACTTACACTCCAGGTACAACATGCGCCGCCGGAGCCAGCATCTTCCCGTAGTGACTATTGCTGAGTTCGAGCGGAAGATAGAGCTCCTGCGACTGGCTCGGCAGTATGCAGAGGGGGAAAGGCCCGTGGAGGCCTTCCAGCGGTTGACCCCAGAGGACGGGGGACCCCAAGAAGCCCCTGCTTTAAGTGGAGCGGCTGCAGAGTTTCATGCAGCTGTCCGCTGCAACAGAAAGGGCAAGGATCATCTGAAGAGGCCATTGAAGAGGCAGTCAGAGGACGACGATGCGGAGACAGCAGCAGCAACAGACGAAAGGACAGCAGCAGCAAAAGCAGCGGCTGCAGCCTGGCGTGCTGCGCTGCAGCAGTACCCCGAGAGATGCAACCTATTCGAGCAGATGCCTGCCTTTGCTTCAGCAACAGAGAACTTGCAGTACATGAGAAAGGCATACGGGTTCTTTGTGCGCCAAATGGGTGCTGCTGCTGCTGCTGCCTATCTCGTAGCAGCACTGGCTGCTGTGGCATTTCATTCGTTTGGTGTTACTAGATTCTCAGCTTCAACTGTTGTCTGTGCTTGTCTTGTAGAGTTCGGCTAGTGGATCCTGCTGAATCTTGTTTCCGGCGCTCATGTTGTCATTTGCTCTTCTTTGCTTTTGGTCCATTTGGTATGCTCTTTACTCCTTTTCTTGTGTGTTCCTCTCCGCAGATCCCAGATGAGGAGTACTGTGTGAACGTCGCCGGATTGCTGCGATGTTTGTGGCGGGAGCAGCAGCGGGAGCCACGTTGTCTCTTTTGCTGCCGACGCTTTAGCGGGATTCGCGGCGCACTGCAACACATGCAGCAGCAGCGGCACTTCCAACTCAACTGGAATGAAGAGCAACAGGACTTGCTACATCCTTTCTATGATTATAAGAAGTCTTATTACGAGGTGAAGAAGTAGGGGAGTTGGGGATTTGGGGGGAGATACACTAATGTATCCTGTGCTTTATCAATTGGTGTCGCGTGTTGAGCGCGGTGGCATTAAAAAGAAGCACTAGAACCTGCGCTGATATTCGGTGTGTATGCAGCTCCTAGAGCGGCTGACTGGTCCGGAAGTCCCGCAGCTGCAGGCAGACGAGAGTGTTAGCGACACAGGCCCGGGTCAGGCGGTACCAGCCGGAGCAACAGAAGATGGAGGGATCGCTGAAGTGGCAGCAGATGAAGAAGGCGAATGGGAGGACTGCAGCAGCGACGATGGAGATGGAACGACGGCAGCATCCGAGCAGCAGAAACTCGAGGCAATGCTGACAGCCAGGTATGGCCGCCCAAAATGTGCTGTGTGTTTTTGCAAGAGGCAGACACGCACTGTGGAGTCAGTGCTTCCCGAGTCGAAGCTTCAAAATCCTGGGAGTCACCTTCATGATTGGGGACCCATGGTACAGTATTTAGGATTTTAGTGTAGGGTTTAGGGCTTTGGAATGACTGTGTGTGTGCAGAGGATGGCGTCATGCGCACGTGACTGATGAAGGGCACTTGCAGCTTCCGAGTGGCCAGGAGTAGGTCTAGAGGTTCGCGTTCCGCCTCGAAGTTTTTTACTGTTTAGAGTGTAGGAACTGCGGTTATTATGCGTATGCTGCCTACATTGTTGGGCAGCTGTGGCCAGCTGTGGGCGGGCTAAGCATGTTGAAGTTCAGGTTTTAGGTTTAAGTTCAGGTTCTAGGGGTTGGGGGATTGGGGTCTTCTTTCTTACAGGGTTCCTCATCGGTCTCATGCAATCTTTTGTCGGCAACGCCTACGCCGCCTGGAGCCAAATTTGGCCGAGCAGTGTGTGTTACAGGATATGGCGGGAGTAAATTTCACATTTTGCTGCCGCTTGTGTTGCTGCTGCTGCTGTCGTAGCATCTGCTGCTGTGTTTCCGTGTGACCGATTGATGGTGTAGTGTTTCTGGCGTATTTGTGAATGCATTTCTGTGAGTGCTGCGAAGCCTTGCTGCTTCGGCTTTTGGCAGTGCTTATGTCCTCTGCGTTGTTTATTGTTGTAGATACTTGTTACCCCAGCCAGCTGTTCACGTTTACATGCAGGGATGGAGCGTGTTCGTAGTGACTTGCCGCTGGTGGCACTGAACCTACTGTGTGCAGGCTTCATCGGGGTATGCGCTGGCCAGACACAAATGGCCATTGGCTCTCTGCAGGCGGCAGAAGATGCAAAGGCATCTGCGAATCATGGGGGGGGAAGTTCCTTTGCAGCAGCAACAGCGGCTGTTGCTGCCGCCGCAACAGCGCCGGCTGCTCTGGCGGCGAGAGGCCGAGCAGCAGCGAAGGTGGCAGCATGAACGGGTGAAGCTAGGCATCAAAGCCAACATCCTCCAGCGCACAATCTTGAGAGAGACAAAGTGTTTCTTGTGATGCCTCAAGTCTTTGCCCTCCCTCGATGAAGACTTGCCTACGTTAGCGATATGTCTATCGGTTCACGCTGCACGAAGCACGTCAAGTGTACAGACTGTTCGCCGGTGCTGCGCCAGAGCTCCCCCGTTGCTTGTAGCTGCAGCGGCGTTGTGGGTTAGCTACTTAATGCCCCATGGATCGGAAACAGGCTGTGGCAGGTGTGCTGCTGCTGCAGCGGTTGCTGATAATATAGCTCAAGTAACCAGGGTAGGTCGCTATAGATGTTGGGGTGTGTCGGAAGTTTCTCAGCATTAGTAAGCAGCTGCCTAGCTCCTCCTGTCGGCAAATGCATGTTTGAAGAAGGGCATCTCCCATCCCCGACCTGATGGTAGCGCCACTCCTTGTCAGATTCGAGTACACAGACTCAAAGCGCTGTGCAACTGACACAAGTACAGCCGCACTCTTCCTCAGGTGCCTTGTCTATCCGTCTACCCTGCCCTCTCCAACGCTGGGGCATTTCCTAGCGTCTGCCTTTTAAATACGCCGAATGTAACTTGTACATACAACAGGTAGTAAAGTTGGTCTCGCAGCTTGCGGGAACGAGTGCAAGTCTGCCGAAAAGGTCGCTGCGCGTATGGCTTGAGGGGCGCTGTCTACTCGAAGGAGATATGAGTGCAGAACTGTTAAATGCTGCCTCTCCATCTGACTAGACCGCCCATTCATACCTCTACCGCGTGACGCAAATTGTGAAAACGGTGCGAAGCACAGGAGAATTTGACAAATTTGGACTATAAGGAAGCGAACAGCGTGAACGTGAAGACAACAAGCATATACCCCAACATAGTTATGGTACGACGGCGCCCACCCGTATATTCTATGCTGGGGAGATCCTAATGCAACGAATCATTTAACTGTCTACTTTATGGGAGATCGCTTAGACGCCCACTGAACCAGATGACAACGTTGTTGCTTCTAACGCACGTCGCGACGCGCGTGAGTAGGAAGCCTTTTCGTTAGTTAGATGCCAAAGTTCGGGTAACTTTCGCACACAAATTTTTTAAAGTTTTCGCTCGTAAGGGGGACGAATGCATCTCCATTTGAGTCGGCGTAGAAGAGGAAGCAACAGCGCTTGCAGTCCTTCGTGCAGGCACCCCCTTGAGAACAGTCCTGGCTAGCTACGAGGTCACACAGGCCCTGCAGGCTCTCCCGGCCGCAGGAGCACTTCTTACAGCCCCAGCAGCAAACGCAGGCGCACTGGCACTCTTGCTGGCCCCTATTGCCCGTGCACGACTTGCAGGTGCTCCCCTCCTGCTTGTGCTCGCAGTCATCACTGCTGCATCTTGAGAGGCACAGCATCAAGACTTTCGGCCGGATGGCCAAGTGGACGCCGCGGTCAAGGCTGTTGCGGATCCTTCGCAGGAATGCTCGGACTGTAACCATGGCCAAGCCTTCCTCGGGATCTTGGAGCCCATCTTGCTTTTTCCAACCACTTACCTCTTTTTCTTCACCTAGTACTACGAGACAACCGTCCAGGTCTAGAGATCCACAGCCTGGCGCCCTCCTGCCGCTTGCCTTACTTCCTTCTGTTTCACTGGGCTCTAACTTCGCGTGAATACGAGCAACAAGGCACTGAGAAGACGTGATACATAAAATGTAATCACACCCCTTAGACGCCGGCACTTACCACGTGCTTCCAAGTGCATGCAACCCTGTGTACAAGCAAACCTGACCGGATATGCGACTAACGGAATATAGCCTTACCTTGAATCTGTGGCGCTGTTGGGCCGTCTCCAGCAATTCGAAGGTTGTCCCTGGCCATCCCTCTTGCTGCCCTTTCAATTCCTTTTCAATTGTTCCTTCATCTGTCGCTTCATTGCTTGCAAACACCTGGAGCCCGTCTACGCATGCTCCCTGAACGCCAGGCTCCTCTTCAAGCAACTTCGCCAGTTCGTGCAGCGGCGCTGCCTCACCATCTACGAAGAAGCTGGACCCTGTGAAAAAAAAAAACGAATCCGAACTAAACTCTCACCTACGAATCTGTGAGACCGTACAATAACACGGCAAGGCCCTCGCAATTTCATTTCACCCATACCTGTTTCTACCCAAGGCTACTTAGTCACTTAGTTGCAGGGCATGCTGTGTTTGGGGAGGAATACAGCCAAAAGCGTAGTTAAGTTAGGATAGCCAGTGCAGTGGACTTGCCAATGCGTTTAGAGAGGTACAGGAAGCCGGCAGCATCTCTCTCTACTATGTCCCCTGAACGGCACCAGAGATCCCCTCCTTCCAGCAGGTCTCTATACACAAACTGCTCGGTTTCCCCTTCGCTTGTGAAGAGGCACAGACCGCGTTCAGGATCAATGTGAGACACCAACTCCCCTGAGCAGCAGAATTTCGACAATTTTAAGTACGTTTGCTACGGGGACCCACTGCATGCTCACATACAAAAGCCACTGCGCTGCATCCACAGAAAGCATCTCTGCAAGGGCTCCCATGCACTTACCTCTCTGCAGAACGGTCTTTCCGTCTCTACTAGCTTCTTTGCCCCTTTTGGTTGTTGGGTCCCTGTAAACCTCCTCCGTCTGCTCATTGAACTCTACGATCCTTTCGAGTTCCTTAGAGTTCCAGGCGAAGTCTGGGACGAACGCGCACGCCCCTGGCATGCTCCACGCATTGAAGAGAATTTGGGGCGTTTGAAGATTCCGCGGCGAATAGAACTCGAGGATGTGTGGAATGTTGAAAACACTCTTTACCACAGGCCACAGAGCTCCAGCCAGCCCAGTCCCTATGCTTGCCCGCAGCTGCGGATTTCCACTCCAAGACCCCAAGCGCTGCGTTTCGTCTCCCCCCTGGAAGCTTTCGTGAGCTTTGAGAAGCCTAGACCACATCATCCCCGTGTGCCAGAGAATAGTGGCATCCATTGCTTTGACATCAGGCCACAGGCTAAGCAAGCTGGTCTGAGACCGCAGCAGCAAGGCCCCCTTACAAGCGATTGCAGCTGCTAGCGCGTGGAGCCCCACTTCATGAGACAGCTGCACCCCCAGCAAGAGGCGGTCGGACTCAGTCAGATTCACAGCTTGCTGCCAACAAAAGCCCGCCGAAAGGAAACGGCTGTTCGAAACCCAAGTTGCACGTAGGTGCCCTTCGAGGTCGGCAGTATAAAGACAGCAGCACGGAAGGGACATCTCGGCGCAGTGTGCATTCGCCACAGCCTGTCGTTCGGAATGGGATCCAATAAGCTTGCGCAGCGGCTCCTTTAGAAGCAACGGGAATCCAGAAGGCTTGCTTTTGTGCTGTCCATCTTTGGGTTTTATTTCCGTGTTCTCCCGATGGTGGGCTGCCTCTTCCTCCGTGAGAAACTCCTTTACGATGCTGTGCACGTGTGGGATGAGGCTGTGCTCTCCGTGATGCTCGTTCGCGTCTTTCAGTCCACAAATGTACACAGAGCAGGGATACGAGCCGGGTTGCCCCTCGTCCTCGCGACGGACCGCTGCGACCGCTGAGTCCGGCTCTGCCCCCGAAGGTTTCAGCCAAGCAGTCCGCATGGAGCTCAGCGTAAGGTCATCGCATATTAGAATCTCAGCGTTTGCCTCTGCAAGCGCCCTCCTCAAAAGGCACCCTCGGAGCTGGGGATGCAACAGTGCTACGGTGATGCCCGCCTTGAGAAGGCCAAAGAACACGATCAAGTATTCCGGACTGCTGTGCATCATCAAAGCAGCTACACGGCAGTTGCGTATACATTCAGCACAGGACTGAGTACGTTCTCTGTTTTTACAAGAGCTGCATTTTGTAGGTTTTTTGCCCTGTAGCTTAGCTGCCCATGCTGAGACGCTGTTGCTGGCATGGTCCACGTGGCGATACGTCAGAACCCTCGTGCAGCACTGTGTGAAGCTATCTTTATCTTCATTCCCTTCAACGGCCCCGCCATAAACCAGAAACACCCTATCTGCGCCTTCCTCTGCAACCTTCTGGAAAAAGCGCGCTGCAGATGTGTGCCCCTCTCGCTCGAGCGTCCTCAGCTGGTCGTGCCTAGCACTGAGCTGTGTTGCCCACTCCCTTTCAATCTCTTGCAGAGATTTACCAGTCTCGCTCTTGATTTTGTCCACAAGCGATTCGGGGACATCCGCCTTGTCCATCTGTGGATTCGCCATCTTCCACCGCACACAAAATGGGGACGCAGACAGGACTCCGCCGCTTCAGCAGCTAATTTGATTACTTCGAAGTTGTTTAGCTGTAGTTTTGGGCAACAAAACCTACTTGGGAACAATCGCCCACGGAAACACACGTAAGTGCAGGTTCGCAGACCAAGAGACCACCGGCGGACCAATGGCTTTCGCAGTGCGTGTTGGAAAAACCGAAGCGGAATCGAGAAATCGAAACAATCGAAGACGACAAAACAACATACCATACACCAGCAAAATAGAATAGATTGGAAGCTTATGAACTGTTCTGAAAAGCCTGTCGCCGGAAGAGAGCAACCATGGCAGCTACAAGAAGCGAAGCGGGACCTTGTGTCCCCGCTCGTGTGCGGCGCGGTGCTGTTTCTGAACACAGGAGCCTGCAAACTCGTTTGCTTTTTACTCATATTCTACCATTTCCTCATTAGTTCACAACGGTTAAAGATAACTCAGTATGTTCACACTCCCAGGTGGTAAAGTGCCCCATGTACCCGTGCAGCGGCGCGGGACCAGTGTTTATGGCCCGTGAATAACGTGCGCACCAATTGCGTCTTCAGTCAGCTGTAGTTTTGATATGAGGGCCCAATTATACCTTTTTAACATTCTCAAGGAACAAAGAAGTAAGTACCCGCTGTCGTGGTTGGTTACTTGAACGCACGAGGAAACGCTGGCGGTACCTGCCTGCTCGTGACCCTACACGTGACCCTCTTCTGTGTGTCTGCAAGATAAGCTAACTAAAGGTTATTGCCATATGCGAGAAACAAGTTTTAGAGAGTCTGAGGCTCTTGTTTCTAATGCCTGGGAACGGAGAACTTGCACTCCTGCTGGCGGTTTCCCGTTAAGCCTGGCGAAGTAAAACCACAGCCTACATCGGTGCCTGCACAGAGTTCCCTCTTCTACTGCACAAATCAATAGATGGAACTCTTCGCTGTATCTGGATATTGGCAGATTCCCATGAACCTGTTTCAGGAGCTACCCCGCGCGTTTCTCGGGACCTGCACCTGCTGAAGAGGAACACGCACAGCAACACTCTGGGTGCTTTCGCATATTCTCGCTTTGGTGTTGCTCCCAAACAATTGCTGGAGGCTATTGGCAGCAGTCTCGTATTGACAGTCCTCCGCGTTGCCGTTTGAGGGGCTTCGCGTGCACTCGTTATGCTAGACTGAATGTCACTGCAGCTGTTGAGGGAAATCTCCTTCAACGGAACACTAGGCAAGAGAAGGTGAGCCTCAATTGCATTCTACTGGAAGCCAGAAGGTCCATCTACAGCTAAACCTATACATTTCAAATGACATCGTGGAGATCCAGTTATTTCATACGAATGTGAAAGCAGTGCCAATAAGTCCTAACAGCAAATATATCGGATATTACATTGGTCGGACTTTTGGATTATCTGTGGATAACTGAGGCTACGGGGAGCCACTCTGTAGAGCCTGTTGCCTCTACAGAGAAGCTTGCGCTTTCCTAGAGAAATCTGCAGTTTTTCAACCGTTCACAGAGTGATGATTACCGTCTCTACAAGGGTAGTGAACAGCTGCGCATGCCTCTGAGTTCTAGTGTCTGTTTGCAAAACTGGTATTGATGAGTTGGCGCTCGTCAGTAGCTGAGGCACCCTCGGCACTTTGTGGCACTTTGCCAGACGAGCAAGGAACTGGCTGCTACTGGCTGGCTACTATTCTGCATTGGCATATGCGCAGAAGCATGCCATGTGGTGAGATGAAATGCCATTAGGCCGATAAGCAGACAACGGGAAAAGCAATGGAAAGTTGTCCTCACCAGGGCAACCTGTTTCACTGCTTCAAGAGTATGGGGGGCGGCTTGCAACCTCAGGTTCCTTTGCTCCCAGGCTATAAAGCTCCTACTTGCACCTTGGCCGCAGCAACTCAGCTATTCATATAGGGCCAACTTCAATCAGGCAAGCATGTGAACGGTGAAGTTATTTGACCGCACAGATGCTTGCAGACCACTTTGTAAGGGCCATGACAGGACAAAAAGGGAGCGTCTTACCTGCGCCGGTTACGCAGTTTGTGACGGACTCACGCAACAGAACATGTGTCATCTATATAAGAACGCAGACATTTTCGTGAAGGATTAGCACAACAGAGCACTTCAAGTCTACGGGACAGGGCAGAGGATTTTCGGGTGGAGGCCGCGCGAAGCCTGGGCCTGACTATCTGATTAGTTGCCCCATTTTGCTCTCTTTTCTGTTTCACTATACCTGTATATGGCGCTTGTCACTTCACGCTGTTCGTCAAGAGGCTATACGAACTAGGTGGGCCTGCCAAGTATAGCATTTGCCATGCTGTCAGGCCACAAAGAGTTTTTGCTGTCGAAGTTGCCTGCCACACCGTCTGCCAGCCAGAAAGGTCAAGACACACGCTCTACGGAAAGCCGTACCTTCAATACTATCAGTCCTTAACAGCTTATCTTCACAGGACCTTCCATTATAGTGTAGGAAGGCTCCTGGCACGGCTATTAGGAAGTCAGCTGGAAGCACGCGGCTATCATAGCCAAACTTCCCGATTAAAAGAATGCTAGGAATGACCTGATGTAATTTCCCTCAAATTAGACAAGACTAACGTAAATTCTGCGGAACACCAAAAATTTGGTATGCTGCAGAAACGGGGTTGCTTGCGTGAGCACTTCGGATCAACAGTGTGTCGAGATGATGGACTGGCAACCTGGAGCAGTTATGGACTTATTAGCCTCCAAAATTAAATATTATTATATTTCGAAAACTGAAAAAGCCTGCTTGACACTAAAGGCAATGAAATGCCTTCCGGCCCTTCGCAATGCTTCGTGGTCCACCGGTGGGGCGCCCTGAACACTACGTGCCTCAACCGCCGCGTAGTGGTTTTGCGTAAGATCTGGCTGAGGAATCGCCCCCAATATAATATTTTTATACTAGCAGATTTGTTCTCACAACACCGAAAGACTTGGATATGGGCCAGTGCCTGCAAAGATGTGAGGAGGTCACCACCGACAACGTGGCTGCCTTGCCGGTGGCAGAATACAATCGACTCTCTCCCTTCTTGGATACAGTTTGTCCCTTCGATTGCGTCAATTTATATATTGGCCAGTGTTTGCTTTACTTCTGACCGTGTGAAGAATCACCATGGTGCAGAAAGAAGGCGTCCGTTTCCAAGGTGGTGTGGAAAATGTGCTAAGTCAGCTAACGCAGAAGCAGCAATGGGAGAGAGAAGCCAACTTGGCGGCCGCGTCGGCAATCAGGGAAGAGAAGAGGTTTGAGGGGCCTGCCAGCACACCGGACCAGAAGAGTGCACTGATTGATGTGGGCTACAAGGCAAAGCAGAAGCACAATGAAAAACGGCTTCTGCTAAAAGACCCGAATCAAATTGGTCTTGGTAATGTACTTGATGGGCAAACCCCACTCCTAAGGAGGGATATGTTTAGGAGAAAGCTTTTTCCCGTCCGATTTGAAGATTCTGCAAAGAATGTTGAAGAAGTCCAGCAGTTGCTGATGAAGAGACAGCCTGTCGGCCAGCTGGCTATTTCGCTGCTTTACCTTGCATTGCTGCTTCTCTTCCTCTCCTATGCTTTGGAAGTCAGCAAGATATTCGAGGCAGCAGACGGAATTGCATCTCCCCTAAATTCTGCTTTGGCGCCCGCTCCTTCCAGTTTCAACTCGATTAGCTATGAGCTGGCAAGAGCTGAACCAGGCGCCTCAGCTCCTGCAGCAGTAGCTGCTCCTGCGGACTCAAGCTTCCCAGTGGACATCCGCACGGTGAAGAGCAAAGCTGGTGTGGCTTCTTGGCTTCTATACGGCTTTATCCCTCTCCTCTATGGACCATCATCTCAGGCGAGCAACCTGGGGTCTGCAAGGATTGTCGGCAATTGTTTTAGGCTCACCTTTCGGCAAGTATGTGAGGCGCTGGCTTGCAACAAGAGCCGTTAACTATTGGAAACCCCTTAACTCTGGTGACCATTCGGTATTTTTTTAAGGAGGCCGCTCTTAATTTTCTGCAAGTGCATTCAACCCACGCCTTTGAGCGTGGAACTCACAATGCAGCTGTTTTCGTATACACTGCCAAATGAAAGCCTCTCCTCTGCCTGCAACTATCTTTGTACAGGTTGACGTTGAAGACGTTGATGGGTTCGACCTGGGTTATGAAGGCATTTGGCCCATAGCGACGCGTGGTGCCGCCTCCACAATTGCAGCAGCAAAGCTGAGATCCGACAACCCTCTCACCAGTCCCCCAGGCTCCAGGTTCACGTATTCCTACCCGTTCGCTCCCACTGGAGAAGACGAGGCCTTTCACCAAAGGGGAGGGCACTACCAAGTCATTTGCGAAGGTGCGCCTTGTTGCCTGGCCAATGCAGAACACCGAAAACACAGGTGCAGGGTTGCCTTTCACGTTGCATGTAACATCTGGAATGTGTGGGGCAGATGAAAAGGAGAAATGCACTGTGCTTTACCGCAGATTCAATGCAAGCAGCTCAAAATGCACTACAGCAAAACCAGGCGGCGTCTCGCTACCCTCCGTGGTTTGTCCCGTTGCCAGTAATTGCCGATCGTCGGACGATTTCCACTGTAGTTGACTTCTTCGCCATCAATCCCGTCACAGAGACGTTCTCGCACTGCGCTGTCCTATTTTCCTTCACAAGCTCAGGTGCGCACCACACTCATTCCTAGCAGGAATGATGTAGAGGCTTTCGCCAGCCAGCTCTACAACCTATTTTGTTATGTGCAACTTGCATATTCAGGCACTCTTCAGCGGCCTCAGGTGTGGGTGTCGTCCCTGGTATCCTTCTCGGCACAGTCAGATGGACTGGTGCGGTACACGTCACTCGGTCTGATGCTCGTATTCCTGTTTCTGTATTTGCTGTGCGAGTACGCGGAAATGAAAAAGTTGGGTTTTAAGTCTTGGCTTAAAGGAGGCTGGACAATATTCCTCCTATTTCACCTTCTTGTGCTTCTTAGTTTCCTCTCCTCGTTTTCCGCCTCACAAGCCATTGCGCTAATGGCTCCCAAAATTGGGACAGCGGTGGGAGCTAGTGGATACTACAACATTTTTGAGTCACCCAGTGCAGCCGACGGATCAGGCTTCATCCAACTGGTCGGCAGCTACTACAATTTGTTTCGTGCAAATGACGCAGCTCAGCAGGCATGCATTGTGTTCGGTTCCCTCACCGCACTCACAGGGTGCATCTTGATAACTAGGCTGATCCCTGCTACTGCAGGCATAGGAACCAAGTCTTTACAAATGACATTTCGCAAGGTGAAGTTTTACATACTGGCTTCAAGCATAGGAATGCTGGCCATCGTCCTGGTCTTTGTTTCTCTTGGAAACATATCATTTGGCGCCGCCACTCGGAGCTTTGCTGGCTACTACGAAAGGCGAGTTCACACCGCGTTGACCCGATCGTCAGCAACATTTCAAAACTTTCCTACTTCGTCAACATATGGAATTTGACACTAATGAAACAGATGGATCCGAAGGTGGCGCCGGTCCAGTACATCTCCCGTAGCTGTGCAACATCATCGTTTTGTTTTTTGCAGCTTAACGACATCTGCAGCTTTCCTTCTAGGTGGAACGCTTGGAAACTATAATCTCTACACGATGACATCTGTCAATCCTATCCTTGCTGGAATGTTTTTCGTGCCCCTTTTCCTGGTCTTTTCTGCCTTTGGATTTACCATTGTAACTGCAGTGGTGCTGAGAAAGCACGACTTTTGCGCGGAATCAGTGCAGCAAGGCGTCATCAAGTACAAACTCGAAGGACAGGTAGAGAACCCAAGTCACTTGTGCGGAGAAGCGTGTTTACAATTTGCATGCACTGCCCACCGGGTAGCAGTTCCCATTTGGCTTTGAACTCTAGACAACCATCTCCATTAAAGTGTCTAATTCACTGTAGCAACTCATTTCCCGTACCGATTCCATACACTATTGGGGTCTGCGCTTCTGAAGAATGGGCTGTATAGGCTGGAGAACTTGTCTTGTGTTCATGCCTGCTGCACAGGATGTCTTTCGGACGCGTTACGAATGGTTGGCTCACAGCGTAAAATCGGGCTGTGCAGCTTTCTGGAAGGGTATGTCCGGATGTTGGAAGACGCAGAAGGTGGCGCTCCTTGATGAAAGCGCTAACTACGGGTTTGACGATGATATCAAGGAGGCAAAGGAATTCAAAAAAAAGAAACTAGCCAGAGGGACACTGCATCGTGTAAATAAAAAAAAGGGGGAGGACTTTTACAGGAGAGAACCGCGCGAAGAAGAAGAGCTTTCAGTCGAAGAAGACAATTGCACACCTCCGCAATACCCTCCGTGGGTCTGGAATGCAATTGGCATGGAAGATCCCCGGAACAAATACGCTCTGCAGACTGGAGGGGAACAAGGATTTTACGTGGACCCAGCGAGCATAGGTATATGCCAAGTTTATGAACCTAATACTAGCACTAACCGCTTATGCACCCCTAATTTGGCTTTCAAGGCACTGAAAAGGGTATCACGTGAACTTTATTGCTTGCTGAAAACCATTTCCTTCCCGGTGCATGGGCTGGCCTTTAGTCAGGTAGGCAACGTGCAGAGGAGGTAATGCATAATTTAGCGGTTGCCCAAAACCAAAGAGTTTACAGTGCGTGTATGGCATCTAATTGGACCTTGGTAGCCGCCTGTCTTCCGATATCTGCAGGCACGTACTCCAGGACATATGGCTGTTTCAGCGGGTTTAACGTAGCTGGCGTGACCGACAGGTCGAATTGGTATTTCACGCCGGATATTCCACGTACCAACGTGACAGATTATCCTTCTCCTTCTGTTGCTAAGGTATTATAAGCATTTCAAGCATAAAGAGGGTGCTGCGAAATTCCGTTGCATCTGAGACGTTTTCCACTGTGCACAGTGCAGTATCTGCTGTCCACGACCGCTTTCAGGTATACGTTCTTGTAAGGAACCAAACTCAGGAGGACCACGAAGATGCTTGGAAGAAGCTTTTCGTAGTTGCGTTTGTTGCCATCATAGTCGCTACTGTTAGCCTGCAAGTGAGTTTAAAGAGATACCTAGTCATTCTCTAGGCGAAGCATGATTCCCCGCCCGATATTACGGCTCCTTCCGCTAGTACACCTATGCTAGGGTCTATTTTGAGGAAAAAGTCACTACAGCCCTTCATTGCCGCCCAGCAGAAAGTTATTTCTGTGCGTAACCCGATCCGTTGACCCTTGTGCAGCTATCGGTGGATGCGGCTGCGGACATGAGGGAAATGGCCGGGAAATTGACTTCTAAGACTACGTTTCCATTGGATACTGTGAACTTCACCTGCAAGGATCCTTCACTAGGTGCGGCGCATATATTCGGAATCCTCATGAGTCAACTGGTGTCCACAATATTTGTAGTTCATTGCAGATCGCGGCTCAACTAGGTCAGTCGATGCAAAGGTATTACGTTAAGAACACCCGTGCAGGTAGGGGTTCCAAAAGCAGTAGTGAAAGCCCAAACCGTTGCCATTGTGATGCTCCTCTGTGCATGGTATCTCTCTACAGGCTTACCCGATACAGACGCTAAAATAAGTTTCCCTAGCCAGCACGTCTTTAGCGTGAACTCGCCTAAAACTCTGTACAGCTGGCTATTAGCTGATGACGGCCTAATGAGGCTTTTAGCCTCTACACCTGCTCCGTCTGCGTTTTCCGATGACGTATTCCCACGGTTAACAACCCCAGGTGGTAGGTTCTTCGATCTGCGTTTGATTAGAGTAACAATGACACCAGTCTGAGCTCAGCCAGCTTGCGCACCACGTGTTCGGCATGTGGCCTGCTGCCAGTTGTACCAAACTGTGGTGCATTGTGACTGCAGGTGCTACTTACCAGCAACTCGTGCTGTGTAACTGGAACAGTGCGACTGTTGTACGGTCTGTTCGCGCTGTTTTATCCCTGCGCTGTGAATCAATGTACCCAGCTCAGCTGGGCTTTACGTGTGAGTCGCTCCAGTGCGACTATCAGCCGCTGTTCGAACCTACCGCATTTCGAGGATTCTTAAACGAACTTGTACACCAAGATGTTTTGCGGGATATAGGTTCAGAATTGGCATTTCACGCTGTCCTGGTAAACGCCAATTCTGACAACGTGGTCCTGGAGCTGTCTGTAAGGTTTCGCCGAGACCGTGGTGGTACTGTTGCACCCAGCCTTTCTGTTGAAGCGTATGAGGTGACCTTAGACGTTCGAAATTATATTCACCTAGCGCCAATGGTAGCGAGCTTGTACAAGCATGGCGTATTACCCATGATTTGTGTACTGTACAATCTGGCTGCCGTATCTGTTCGTTCATTGTGCTTTAGTTGCAGCCATACGCCACGTGGCACTCGACAGCGATGGCTGCTATCGCTTTGCAAGTAGCTAGCGTTGCGCTCTTCTTGTTTTTTGGCTGCTCATTCTCCGTGGAGCTGCACCGGCTGAGAAAGAGCTTAAAGCAAGAACGCGAAGACTACACATTTGGACTGTGCTTGGGGGTTTTCTTTGTAGACGACCTCTTCAATCTGTTTGATTTCATTGGTTTCGGAGTGCTGGCAGCGTCAGTCGTTGTGTGGGCATTTCATGTGCTTGCCTCGACTCACTCCCAAGTGTTCAATTTGGCAGAGGATCTCGCTACAGCATCAGTTGCTGCTGCGGCCGGCGGTGGAGAGGAAGCAGAAGCAACTGCAGCAGCTGGGGTGCTCTACGAAGCTGTCAGTTCAACAGCTTCTTCACTGCGAGCTTATGCTCAGTTAGCCGCTGCCATCTTGGCCGTTGCGTTTCTTCGGTTGCTACGTCTTGGACGCAAGCGGAAGCAAGTAACCCTCATGTTCTTCGCGCTTGCTTCTGCAGCGGAGGAGATGGTGCAGGTTCTGATAGGAACGACACTGGTGTTTGTCGGTTTCTCATACGTGTGCTTTCTATCCTTTGGACGCCAGTTGGAAAGCTACTCAACCCTCAAGAATTCATTCACGTCCACGATCATGCTGACGACAGGCTTCTTTCCCTTATCGCAACTCTTCCAGGCGGATGCCATGATGGCTGGCGCTTTTATTTTCCCTTATCTCTTTTTTATGGGCATCATCTGTTTCAGCTTCTTCTTATGCGTGCTCCTTCGATCGCTGGCGTTCCGCTCAGCCGAAATCAAAGCAATGGAGAGACTTGGAAAGGTTGAGCAGTGTTCCCTAGTAAAATCTCTGAAGCTTTTCCTTCAAGAGCTCTCTTGCAGTCTTCAACCTTCCCATGAGGAACTAGAGGAGCAACAGAAGGCACTGGAGCTGGAACACCTGCAACAGCAGGATGCTGGTGCAACCGGTTTTCAAGGAACAGCCAGCGACCAGCAGGATGATTTCGAACTTCTACGGGTAATCGAGCAGAGTGAACGAAAACGAAGGGAGGCACCGTTGAAAGTGGTTGAATTGCCGCCAGATGTGGTAACAAGCGCGCTGTCTGACGAGCAGTATGCAGCTCTGCCTGACGAAGTCCGTTTCTTCGCGAAACAGGAAGTGGCCTCCTTCGTGGACCGGTTTCGGTTGTTGGCTATGCAGCTGCGCCTCGGCAGCGGGGATGTCGTATCTCTGCTACAACAACTAGAGAGTGACGTGTACAAAGAGCTATCAACGCTTTCTCGTGAAGTGGCTCAGCAGGAAGGGCACCTACAACATGAACTGTCAGTGTACACTTCTCGGGTCGTCAACGGGCAGCAACGGCTCACAGGCTACATCAAATTCCTCGAGCAAGCGTTGCAAGACAGACAGGAAGAACTTCAGCTGCAACTCCAAGAGCTGAAGCTTATCGAGACCAAATTCGAAGATGACAGATACGCTGCTGAGAGGTCCAGAAAGGCGGCGAATACACTTGGAGCATCGCACCAGAGACAAAACAGGTTCAGAGCAGGTATGAAAATACCTTGACCCTCCATCTTCGTTCGTCGTGCAGTACCCCTTAACAAAACGGCTAACCGAGACGCAAAACTAGTTGGAACAAATATGGTTACCGACATTCCCCCTAGTTCCTCTACCATTCTGAAATCGGCAGAATAACTGGCAGCTTCGGCAGCTTCCACTCCAACACTACTCCCCAGGCAGGCTTAGTTTAATGGGAATTTAAAAGCCTTCTGCATACATGTCCAAGAAACCGCAGCGTGCCGTAGCCCGCTGGTTTACCGGTTCGAAATACTTCTATCCAGAGCCTGCTGCACGCCCATTTGAACAGCCATCGGTAGAATTGTGTCACACGGTCCCAACCACTCATTACTATTATTCCATATCGCACTACTCTGTCATTTGAAAGTAGTGGATATGGCAATGTAACAACTCAGCAGCCCTTTTTAAGTTCAAGATCGAAATCGCCCTGTCAAAAACGAGTCATGCCACGTAGTTGTATTGTGTAGGCTTGTCCTTGTCTCTTTCCAAAAATTCCCTGGCAATCAAGTCTTGTATTCTCTCCTTCAGAAGCTTCGGCGGCGGCTGGAAGAAATGCAGCTGGGCCATTACCTCTCCTACTAGCTGCTGGTGTGACAAGCTCTGTTCAGAGGAACAAAAAACGCAGCTTTTACTCTTTAACATTCAGTAGTCCATAAGCAGGGTTCAGCATTCAGTAGTCCATTAGGAGGGTAAGGTGTACACTGCTTAGACAATTCCTGATAATTCCACGTGTAACGACGGCAATGGGTGCCAATTTGTAAAGAAACTGACCTTGCGTGTCTTCATAATGCGCACGATTGCCGCGTCAACCGTAATGGACCTGTCTTCCTCAACTCGAGCTGCACAAAATTCAAGTCAGCACATTCTTAAGTTGTGTACTCACTCGACTCGTCAGAAACACGGTCACCGCAAACAGCTTCTGCCGTCCACTGCGGTCTACGCCTGCCCTCAACGCTTCCTCCCAAACAACTAGTGCTAGTATTCCTGACAGGGCTGAAGGGATCCTAAGCTCACCTCGGCACTGGGTTTCTTCCTGCACAGGAGTCGGCAGCTTGATCTTCCGGTGAAGGCACGAAAAGCTTTCATTCACCTGAAACATGTCGTTCTCGCCCTGCGGAAACGCTTCGACAACGATACAAGCAAAGACGCCTTTGCATCCTGAGGAAGAGCGCGAATGCGCTTTGTGAATTAAACATCTTGCTCTCTACAGCACAATGTGCTCCATCAAGCTTTCTAAGGCAACGATCTAAAAACTCAAGGAAACCCAGTAGGCTCAGCCGAAACAACAAATTCACTGTGGTCATCCCACCTTCTTGAGTATTTTGAAGCGGCCAAGCATCAGCGAGCCAAGTAGCTTCTTCACTGTCAACTCGTCAAGGCGCAAGTCTTCCACCAGCTGCTGTACCGATAGGGCAGGATCACCCTCGCTGCACCCACTGCTGCCACTGCTGCTGTCGTCTTGCTTCCTGTTGAACCTTAGCAGCAGAGTCGCCTGCATTGTGTTACAGATAAGATCTTGGCGCTTCTGAAGCTGTGCAGCGACGAGGGCAGTGCCTGCAAATAAAAGGCACCTTAAAACCGGTCGTGAGCAGGCAGAGAGCCAAACTGCAGTGAAAGCTATAAAACGCTCTGGCATGTCGTAGTGGCACGTGGTAAACATTTCGATGTTAATGGGCTTTGAGAATACGGCGAACATGTATAAAGGACAAACCTAAGGAATTAACCCATGTTAGCTTTCGATGTTGAGTTTGTGATGCGTAGAATTGCTCGAAGGCCCCCACGCACTGAGCTAATTCTGGCGGAAGGCGCAAATCAGGTGCTGCACGCACCAGGAACAAGCCACAGGCAACGCCCTGCTAACTAGAAACGGATGCAAGACGGATTCATAGGCCTGAGGTATTCATGACTCATGGGAACAAACTCAAGTTATGAGTGGACACGACTAAAAGAGCCTGCGCAGACTCTAGTGGAAGCGCCAATCATCCGAAGCTTTAGCATCGCTTGCCTGGGTACGTTGGCCAGTGGGCAGTGCTTAGCGCCTGCACGGAGAACTCTACATCACCCATCATTACCGTCTCCACTGAGGCCGATGGAACGGATGCATCCTTAAGGTGGGCTGCAGAGTCATCCAGTCCTTGATCACGCTGGTCAGTTTGCTTCTTGAGTTGCTCTTCTTGCTGCTGCTGCTGAAAAGCACGCATTAGGCCAGCGGCAACTTGCAAGTCATTGACCATCCCTTCCACTTTTGCGGTGAAATGGGCACCGCACTTGAGACGTAGCTTTGCTATCAGTAACCGTTCCAACTCAAGCGATGCTGAGGTCTCGTGCAGCAGCCGGCGACCCAACTGCGTTCTGCGAGCCGATGCAACACAATGTAGCATTAGCAAACTGCTAGGCCGAATACTTCCAGTTTAGGCATACCAGACTCAAATATGTCATGTTGTTTGCGACAAATATTGATTGTGCACCTAGAAGATGAAATATAAGGAAGCTTCAGCACAATACGCACCTGTACTGCTCAGCAAAGAGATCTTTGTCTGTCACGTAGTTGAATATTTCCACTACCTTCATGAGGCATTCTTCGATTTCTTCGTCGCCCATTCGCTCGCCTACAACAGCAACGTAGCATTCAAGCAACGAAATACACAGCCTATAGAAGATCCAGTACGGGAAAGGGATTCATTCTCTTGAATGAACCATGAACCAGCCTGAGTCCATCAAAATGATGTAGGACGAGGCCCCAAGTAGGTAGGCGCCACGGATTCAAACTGCCTCGAACAGTTGTTTATACCGTGATATATTCTAAGCCGTCTGCTCTGCTGAACAACAATACGCCATATAGGCAATATGGAATAATATGCCGTACCTCCTGCCTTTCTCAAGATACGATCACAGAACGAAGCCAGCAATTGCGCAAAGGGCGGCTGCAGAGACTGCACGTTAACAAAGCTTTCGAATGCTGAAACAGTGGAGGGGAACGCAACAAAAGCTCACACACACGGAAATACAGCAAATTGGGTTCACAATGCTGTGTCAGCTACACCATAGGGACTAGTGAGTAGCACTAGCTCCGTACGGACCTTCTTTTAATGCTTTCTGAAACAAGGAATCAGCCTGGGGGGCAGGCCGTGTTGAGGACCCAAAATTATCTTGAGAAATTCGCGGCTGAGCGCGGAAGCAGTCCAGCGTAATACTCTTAAATCTGTCGTGCAAATCCAGCACGCTCTCCACAAACCGGTGCTCACATATGATGTCCTGCTGCCTCTGCTGCTGCTGTGACAGCGCAGTGCTGCTGTTGCTGCTGTTCGAACCTTGCGCCCTCATCTGCTGCGTCTCTCGCATTGCCGCAATCCGTTGTTGCACCAGCTAAGAAAACAGAAGACAACAATCAGCAAAAGATCAATTCACAAACAGTTAAAAATGAACGGAGTGCGCCAAAGCAAACCCTGAAAACTCTGCAAGAGAGGACCTAGTGAGCATCTTGGTCAAAAGAAGAGTTAAATTGCTCCCTACCTTTTCTCCACATGCTGAGATGTACATCTTAAACTGCTTTGCCAAGTTTTCAACCGCTCCATCAACGAGTGCAAACAGTCTATGCGCCAGCCGCAATTCAGCTCGCCGCTCCCCAGCAAGTAGAAAGGGAATAGCAGTGTCCTTCTCCAGCAGTTCCTGCTGGTGCTGCTGCAGCGTGCTCTTAACAACGACACCGAGCAGTTTGCTACTGCTGCTGCTGTGAAGATACCTCTCGCACCGGCGCGCTTCAGCCTCAAGCGCCGCCTGCGAATTGAGAATAAAGGATAAAGATGAGTTGGCCCACTTCTAATACTCAGTCGTAAAAATATAAGTTCAATGTGGCGGAAAACAGGAT
>CAJFCZ010000112.1:0-27447 GCA_904066245.1 Eimeria sp. OTU-Y
AACTTCGCAGCAGCAACATCTTGCATGCCAAGAAAAGCAATAAAGCGGCACCCACAAAAAAAGCTGAATACCTCACAGCAAAAGGTCTACGCAGCCATCTCCTGGTGACATGCAATGTGGTCTGCTAGCACCGCATGCATGACACCTTAGTATGAAGGACGCAGACGAACTTTCTTAGCCGATATTTGGCCAGTGCAACCTACGTTCCCGAAGTAGGAAGCATTCCTCTTGCGCAGCAGGTGTTTAATTAGAGCTCAGCACTTCGGCGCTTGTCGGCGCCTGACTCACGAAGGATGCAGTACCTGCCTCTGCCCCAACACCTTTCCCCACGCATACAACTAAACAGCTTCATGCGAAAGCAAAACATAGCATTTCCCTCGCGCTTCTGCATTCACCTTCGCCAAGCAAACTTGCAAATGCATTATCTCCCTACACCAAGCAAAACAACATACGATCTTTTACAGTGGCAGACAATTCAGTTTGACCACGCATAAATAGCTGTGTCAACCGCAGTGTTACGCACCCACCCCTCACTGCAAATAGATCATTACATCCAGCTTTTCATGACGGAATACCTTAACCCAGTCCTACGAGGAGATTGCACGCATGTTGTGATGCTCTTCGCTCGCTCGCTGCTACGCACTGTTATTTTTTATCCCTTGCCGGCGCAAAGCCCAAGCAAGCACAAGCTACAAACGGGAGCATGCCTAGTTCCATCATTGCAGACTATCCGTACTTCCATCGTTTCTTCCAGCACAAACAATTTTTCTTTTGCTGCACACCAAAGAGCATGCTCACTGTCTGCTTCCCCAAAACCTCTTCACAGATTCAGAGGCTGCGCAGAAACAACCAATGACAGAGTCAAAGGCCGAAAAACGGCATGGAAAACCACTGTAAGTCCTCAGCGTGCAACGGAGAATAACGCCCGGCCTTGCATTGCCCTGCAAGGCAGCCAAAATGAAACGTACGGCCTGCAACCATTGCCACGATGGCAGCCCGTGAAAACTCATCGCATCACATTCTAGTTCTCAAGACTCCTCAACGGTGGTTAGAGCTGCTTGCGTCCACAAGCATCATTAAAGAAAGAGCAGCGTGGACAGTCTTTTGTTTCGTGTACGTCACAGTTTGGCATGGCAACTCACGTGTCGTCTCCTTCCCTCACCTATATATATATTTGTTCCATCATCCCTCACCTGCAGGGTCAACAGGCCCAAAGGGTGACGCACAAGCTATGCCAGTGTCAACGTTCAGTTTTTCCAACGCGTAAAAGCACCTTCCCCTCATTCTACAGTGGACCCAATGTATGAAGGCAAGCTTGGTCGGCCCTTCAATACGGAAGGTCGCGTGCTTGGAAGCCCTCAATATCCGTGTCCAGTATCTTTTCGTTCGTTTACAGGCCGCAAAGTGCTGCCACTCACATCCTGTGTTCCATCAATCTGTTTCAGCGCCCGACTGTCTAACCGCACACTCCATAAACGTGCGTGCAACGAATGCGTCTACCGTCTTGCCACGCAGCATCGCGCATATGCAACAAGTGCAACACCGACCCCGAAATGCACCACGCTGCATATTGATAGTAATGCATGGCCAGGTGGCCATATAAGGTTCAATACGTTCAACGGCGACAAAACATTCTGGAGGAGCTTCATTAGAACGTTTGCAAGAACAACATCATGGCCGTGGTGAAAGGGTGGCTCACCGCCTGTCCGCCGATATATATTAATTTTCCGTCAGCGCCACGCGTTCGCATTACAGTGCAAAGCAAATTTAAAGTACGTCTCTTCGACACAATGTCACCGAAAACTTAGCGTACACGCAAGACTGCTGTTTCCTGTTTGCACGGCCGCACGTCTTTTACAGTGCAGCCATCACAGAAAGACGTAGGGGGATGCGCAGTGGTGGCTATTTGTACACGCATACCAACATGACAGCACGTGTAGCACCTTACAGCCTGGACCCAAAAGGACTGAACGGGAAGCAGCTCACAGCCTGGTCCCGCAGCCACGCAAAATGCAATGTGCTCACGGCTGATCCATCATCAGGCCTGCTGCTGATGGCGATTCAGCGCACAACACAATTTTGCTTTGAGTAACCAATCATAAGCACACTCCGGATTCCAGCGCTATCGAACCGTTTTTGCCTAGTGAGTCGCCACTGCACTATTTGTCGAAATACTTAGCATCGTCTCGCAAGCCAGGAAAATGGCCACACTACGCCAGCGAGCGTGCGCCTTCAGCACCATTGAGACAAAATACCCTAACCCACTTTCTGTCATTAGGACAAAGATTGCATGGTGCTTCACCGTAAACATTAGCACCGGCAAATACCACATAGCTAACATCTTCACTCCGGGAGTCTAAAGCAGCCCACCCAGTTCCTGCTGAGGATAACACGCAACCAACAGTTGATTCCTGCATAGTACTGCTCTTGGGGAGCTCCAGGAAACCCCCACCAAGCCCCTGGTGAACAGAAACCCACTTCCTGAACAAAGCGGCTGCTGGTCCAATATCATGCCCTCAACGCCTCCTCAGTCTTGAAACGCTAGCAGGTGGACTAATAAAAGCCTAAACGAGTACGCAGGCCGTCAGCAGCCATGGCTTTGCCGTCAGGCAAGGCGTGGTATGTTCCCCTAGTTGCCTCAAAACACCACCAATCAACTCCGTAGGCCCTCCCGGTCAACCGCCAATACTTGAAGGTTTTGTGGGCACATTCTCAACACGCACCTTCTGCAATCACAAGCATAGCAATAATGTCACGCAGGCGCTGGAATACTTCCCAAGTTTCTACGAAACAATTCAGTGCGATCACAGAGACACAAACGGGTAAACCCTAACTGCATATCCACAGGCTGCTTGGGTCTGCTTCGGCCTGAAACCCCAAAGACACGTGTAGCGCGCGATGCCCGCTGCCGCCCAAGCCATTCTGTAGTGCCTCTGGGCTCTTCTGCTTCGAGATACATCCGGCCAGTAACAGCCCTCACGAAATTCGCAGAACACCCACTTCCTGCGCTCAAAACAGATCACCAAAACAGATCGCCTGCGCATGGTGTCAGCCCAAAACTGGATCAGCGGCATTCCGGAGTCCGCCGCTGCATGAGCATCTCCTAATGCCGCCCCGGCCCAAACTCAAGGCCCTTTCTAATGTGGGGCAAGGACTCCACAAGTACTGTCGACACTCCCCAATCGTGAGCACGGCAGGCCAGATGCTGCATCTGCCTTTTACAATGAAGCAATCGACGCACTAGCTGTATCCAGAATGAAGGTAACATCGTTGTCAGTTGCGACACTCTGAAGTCATGTACGTAGCACGTGCATGTGTCGCATTGAGCTTACGTTGGACAGATAAGTCGAGGTAACAAAGGCAAAGCTGAGCGCGTTATCCAGGGATAACCATGGACGACGTGTAAACAGAACGAAGACGCACCGTCTGCTCACAGACCATGTGTGCTCACAGACCATGTGGCCAGCAGAGTCCTCGCTAAGAGCAAGGGTTGTCCCTCTACTCTGCCAAGGCAGGCGCACGTGTACAATGTAACGCAACAAACCTGGTAGCTTCTGCTGCGCCCACATGTGGTGGGGGCCACGTTACAACAGCCTGAGTTGGCAGGACGCACTTCCTGATTAGAACGTTGCCGAGATGCCACTGAGCACGTTGCTCAAGATCGACTTCGGCAAATTTCGGTGGGACTCGCTCCATGGCCGCAAGCATTGGCAGACGCCTGGGGGGAGAGGAGGCTCCCTTTGTGACCAAACGTAGTCCTCTCAACTTAAAGCGAGACACACCACACATGTATGTACTCCAAAGGGGTGAAAACCGGCCTCCATACGCCTGAGTCAAAGCCCAATTGTTTTTCCGCATGAACGGTGCACCAACGCACGATCTGGTTCCGAAGGTAAAGCAGCTTCGCTACCTGTTAGCATGTCAAGCAGAAGCGAAACGCCCAAGTCACCCTAAAGCATGGAGCTCCTCCTGGATACCCATATGCCAAAAACCAACAAGTTCGCTTCCTTACGGCAAGGGGGCACATACAGATACAAGTAAACGTGTCAGAATGAAAGGCAAACGCTAACTGCGCAGACGGTCCACAGGTCCCTCTTCGCAGCCAGACGCTGTGTTGCCCGTTCCGCGCGTGCTAACGGCATACAAAGCTGATGCACGTGCGTCAGTCAGGCAGGTGAACAACGCATGACAGAACGTCGTGCAGTTGGGAACAATATGGTTGTTACCAGGACTCGCTTTGCATTTGAGAAATGCGAGCTCACTTGCTGGCCATAGGGACACGGATTGACGAGCACACCACCTGTGATACAATAACGCCGTGCAGTGCTCCCTTGCTCCGCTTGTGGATTCGGACGTGCCCAATAAAGGCAGAGTCGTTCAGGCAGTTCTATGGCCTGCATGCGTCAAGCCACCAACCGGTAATTGTCCCGTGTGCTGCGCAGCCTGGATAAAATAACGCGAACATTCGTCTTTCGCAGGGGAAAATCCGGCTGGTATAACCAGGGGCTGCATTAAATCAGCGTACAGTCTATTCCCAGGAAGGCAAAGGTCCAATATGAGTAGGGGGTGCGTACGGCGACATCCTTATTTTGTTTGACCTTGCGAAGGTTGCCAAGTTGACACTGTCGCTTCAGCACTGCAAGAGACATGCCTTGCATCGCAGGGACGTCCGACGACTGTGCGGGGGCAAATCAAAGCAACTACCCTTTTGTTGTGAGCACGCGTCACTTCACAACATGTTTTGAAGAGGAAAATTCGAGACGCGATCGCGCAGCTAGGAGTACATCCCAACTACTTGCTGTGTCCAATGCTACGTGAGCATATGAGGTGAGACTCCAGAAGCTGAGCCCCTGCTGTACTTGTTTCAGCTCACTGCGGCCTTCCGACAGCAGTTCCAAAATATATCGTAAAACTTAAAAAAAAAACTTACTTCCTATGCTCACCGCAAGGTCGTCTAAACTGTCCAGAACGATGCATACCCCTGATCCCCCAGCACAATGAATCATCAAACAATTACGTTCGCAACTACACAGTGGTTTGGGCTTCGCATAGAAGCTCAAGCTCACCGCCTGAGCCCAAGAAAAAAGCGCAGCGGCCGAGTGAACTCTCACACCAACCGCATATGGTCCACACATTTAGGACTGCTTTGTATTACAACACGTCCTACAGTGTCTAGGGTTTCTCACCGCGCAGATGCCAAAGTCAGCATGCACTCCAGGTCAATCCCCGTGTCGGTGACGGCACGGTTGGTCGAGCCGCCTGCCGCATGTTGTCATGACTCCGTTGATAATGGTCAAGTGCCTACTGGACGCCGCCAAGCTTGCAGCACTGATCTCACACTGACACGCCTCCATCTGAGTGTACTACTGCGTCTTCCAAAGTGCTCGTCCATCTAGAAGAGCCCACACACGTACGCCCTACATTTAAAATCGCGTCGTTTAGGCAGCTGCCACTGTTGAGCACTGCAAGCGGCTGGTACAAAATACGGCGGAAGCTTCTTTCACCTTCAGCCCGCCGCGGACAAACGTCTGGCAAACGATTGCACCGGCGCTGTTCCCTATGAGCGCCTACCGCCCGTTCCCGGAAATGCTGAATTGCACAGAGCGAAGGCGCAGACGTACGGCCTGGGTCTCGACACGCAAGAGCACAGGCAGTTGCTATTTATGAGACCACTAAGTAGCAAGCGCCCAATAATGCTCTCGTACGAGGACTCATACTGGCACAGTGTTGCACAAAAACGGTTCTCAAAAATATTATGCAGCCCTACAAGTTTCATGGAGGCAGAACTTGTAGCTCCTGATTCTACTTTATCGTGGCTGTGCTAGAATGCAAAGCACAAAAAACGATGGATAAGATAGAGGACCCCGTGGAAGTGTTAGCCTAAGTAAACGAGCTCCTGGGCACTCCAGCAGCTCACGTGATAAGCACACGTAATCTTTCCCACAGTGTATTTTGGCTCTTTCAATACCAACAAAAAACCCCTACCCCTGACAGGTCTTCACCTGCCTTTTCTATGCGCACTCACCAGCTGGATTGGCATGTGGGTGATGCACCAGCACTATCACATTTCGCTTTATACGCCTTTCCGTGTCAAAGACGCCACGACGGCAGGCATGAGAATTGATTATTCTTTTTCACCTCGCTTTCAACAAACCGACCAAATGCACACTACGCTCTATCTAGGTGAGCGTACTGCCTATTGGTCGGAAGCCTAGGGTGGCATCAGCATAGCTGCAGAGTCGCGCCCTTGGACCAAGTCATCGAGCAAGACGAAGCTCGCTGCGCCAGGATTGTGTTGGTCATAAACTACCGCCACTCACAAGTTAGTCTGCTCATAAAACGAAACGCACGTGCTGCGGCCATCGCGACAGGTCTGATGTGGTCGCAACAGGGGCTGAAGGCAAATGTTGCGCGGGTACCTTGGTGTTTTTGCATCAACTACGGCTTGTAGAAATGTTCAGGCATGGACAAAATACCATGTAACTGGGCAGCAGCCGTATACCTATCCATCAAGGGGTCGCCACTCCTAATCATGTTTTCAACTGCCGCCATTCCACCCTAGAAAACTGCCGCAGGGCCTATGCAAACCTTAGCCATCACGGCGCTTACACGCTACACAAGACGGAATTCAACGGTAGTGCAAAAATATTCTGGCAGCAAAAGGCGCCTTCTGTTTCCTCCTGCAGCCGAGACACACGGCACTGAACAAATGGTGACCGTGGGAGGCAGCTTGGACCATATAAAGAAAATGACCGAGTGAATGCCAGAAGACGCATGCATATTCGATCTATGTGATGCAGCGCAGCCAACAAAATAAGCTCCAAGATATGCACATGCGCAGCGTAATTAAAGGAGGAATGCCCACCTCTTCCTTCGACTTTCGTCACGGCATTTTGCCCATTTTTAATGTCCACACCAACCGTAGCCTCTCGTGATGAGTACACACACAGTGACAAGCGCAAGTCTTAGCAAAGCGTACGTGCTGGTACCCGAAGACGGCAATAAAAGAACAACAGCTCCCGCACTAGGCCCCACGAATCCCGCACTAAAAGAGGATGCTCTGGAATTTTATTCCAACATCGACAAACATGACAAGCACTGTCCGCCCATGCAACGACTGCTGCACGAAGGAACGGCTGCAATGATAGTAGCGGAATAACTTTCCTAAGGGCTGCGCAACACCAGCGCCGACAGCGCAGCCGCTGCGCTGCGCAGCCGCACCACAGTCCCTGCTCCGCTATGGCAGATAGCTCACTGCCTGTCCCCCAATAGGCAGCTATATGCTGTCAGTCCTGCACGTGCCTTCGCAATGCAGAAGTCGTCTTTCGTTCGTCGCCCCCACTGAAGGGAGCCTCATTCGTTCTATTGCAATGCTAGGTCACGGCAATACACGTAAAACCTAGATTACGAATAAAGGGGTATAGAGAATGGAGAGTTCTAAGATACCTACCCTACAACAACTGCACGAGAAGCAGCTCACAGCCTGGTCCCGTAACCACGCAAAATGCAATGTGCTCACGGCTGATCCATCATCAGGCCTGCTGCTGATGGCGATTCAGCGCACAACACAATTTTGCTTTGAGTAACCAATCATAAGCACACTCCGGATTCCAGCGCTATCGAACCGTTTTTGCCTAGTGAGTCGCCACTGCACTATTTGTCGAAATACTTAGCATCGTCTCGCAAGCCAGGAAAATGGCCACACTACGCCAGCGAGCGTGCGCCTTCAGCACCATTGAGACAAAATACCCTAACCCACTTTCTGTCATTAGGACAAAGATTGCATGGTGCTTCACCGTAAACATTAGCACCGGCAAATACCACATAGCTAACATCTTCACTCCGGGAGTCTAAAGCAGCCCACCCAGTTCCTGCTGAGGATAACACGCAACCAACAGTTGATTCCTGCATAGTACTGCTCTTGGGGAGCTCCAGGAAACCCCCACCAAGCCCCTGGTGAACAGAAACCCACTTCCTGAACAAAGCGGCTGCTGGTCCAATATCATGCCCTCAACGCCTCCTCAGTCTTGAAACGCTAGCAGGTGGACTAATAAAAGCCTAAACGAGTACGCAGGCCGTCAGCAGCCATGGCTTTGCCGTCAGGCAAGGCGTGGTATGTTCCCCTAGTTGCCTCAAAACACCACCAATCAACTCCGTAGGCCCTCCCGGTCAACCGCCAATACTTGAAGGTTTTGTGGGCACATTCTCAACACGCACCTTCTGCAATCACAAGCATAGCAATAATGTCACGCAGGCGCTGGAATACTTCCCAAGTTTCTACGAAACAATTCAGTGCGATCACAGAGACACAAACGGGTAAACCCTAACTGCATATCCACAGGCTGCTTGGGTCTGCTTCGGCCTGAAACCCCAAAGACACGTGTAGCGCGCGATGCCCGCTGCCGCCCAAGCCATTCTGTAGTGCCTCTGGGCTCTTCTGCTTCGAGATACATCCGGCCAGTAACAGCCCTCACGAAATTCGCAGAACACCCACTTCCTGCGCTCAAAACAGATCACCAAAACAGATCGCCTGCGCATGGTGTCAGCCCAAAACTGGATCAGCGGCATTCCGGAGTCCGCCGCTGCATGAGCATCTCCTAATGCCGCCCCGGCCCAAACTCCAGGCCCTTTTTAATGTGGGGCAATGACTCCACAAGTACTGTCGACACTCCACAATCATGGGCACGGCAGGCCAGATGCGGCATATGCCTCTTACAATGGAGCAATCGACTCACTAGCTGTACCCAGAATGAAGGCAACGTCACCATCAGTTGTGGGACTCTGAGGTCGAGTACGTACGGTACCTATCTGTTGTTGTAAGCTTAGGTTAAGCACCTTTGATGGCCAGGAGTGTCAAAGTTCTGGAGACAGTTGAGCAGGGTTCGACTCTGGCACCATATACGCATGAACCGTAAACAGGATGTCAATCGGAAAATCCCAACCGCATACACAAAACAAGAGGCCTTCTCTGCCCACCATTCGCGTCAGGTGGACCTTTTTCCCCCCTCCCTTGTCAATCAACTCCGGCTGCCCAAACTGCACGAGCAAGGCTTCTCCATCACGTCGCCATGACGGGCAACGCTGCTCTCTTAATGTGGCAGGCAAGTAGAGTGCAACTGCCTTGTGCAATGAGTATTCATGAGGGCAATGTGAAGCTACGGGGACCCCTGAATAAATTTGTGAATGCTGCCGTACTTCCAAAACGGCTGCACTTTTGGAGGCGGCCATGCTGCGAAAGGCGGCAACCAGCATAACTCCAAGTACTAGAACCGCCACGTGGATCTTGCGTATGCCTCGTCGAACGTTTCCCTCATTTTCTTCTGTTGCCCAATGCTCCTGGCCCGGCGTAGTCGTTTGACCCACTTCGACGGCAGTACCTGTCGAAGTGGGGGTCCCTCCGCTAGAAGCTGATGCTACTACAGCAAGTAATGTTATCGAAACAAGAAGCAGAAGTTTTGTCGCCTGCAGCGCTGCGCCGGGCACGTTGTATTGCCCCTCGGCGGAAATCCGTCGATTGCTGTGAGCCATGGTACTTCGGAAATCTGATGTCTGCGGCCCTTCCAGAATTATGCAAAGCTAGCTTTCACAACAGTGGCAAAATTGATTACTTAGAATTGTGACAAAATTTAGTGAATTGCATACGTGCTTACGAGGTCCTACAGTGATCGGCCCGAAGGCCGTACTAAGCGGCTTCCGACGGGCCACCCTACCCTGACTTTTTCTGATACCAGTTCAGCTAACTCTCGCTAAAAAAAAAAATTGTTTCCCAACTGATTTTGTGGAGCAAGAACAAATCTAAGCTGACGAGGAGGGTAGTCAGCAGGATTTCTATGCACGTCCGCTCTTTCCCCCGGACAGCTTTCAAGACCGTGTTTTCGGCGTGCAGCGTAGTAAAAGTTTAGCTCTGCAAACATCCCAGGCGTGTTTTCATACGTATAAGATGTTTAAGCACGTGTTCGTATGTGCTGGTTTCCCTTGTCCTGGGCAGCAGGTGAGGAGCCATAGTGCATTTGGCTCGGCCTCAGGGGATAAGTCCTGGACATGCCGTACACTCTCTACAAAATCCTACTAAAGCTTCGTCGGAGTTCAGTTTTCCAGTATCCTTTCTAGAAGCACATCATAAGGATTGTTCGTGGTTAGTTCTAGATAACCAGTTACTTGGAAGTCCATAGTCAGTCTTTAGGCAACTAGAAGCAAAGGTACGAGCCTCCCAGAGAGCTTGACACACCGGCCCCCCCTTGTTCCCTAGAAGAGCACAGGAGCCTGTATTCCCTGCAAACACTAAACACCCCGAAAGACGAACAGAAGAAAGAGAGGGTGAGAAACGATAAAACAATAACAAGCGCTGACGCCTGGCTACTTTCGCCAGCTGTCGGCTCGTTGTCCGTAGATTCTGGGCGGGCTCAGTGGCGTGGCTTCTGGCCAACCAAAGCGTGCTATGCCGTTCCGGTGGGTGCGTAGGCGCTTTTATAGTGGGTATCCCATCCTAATGAATAAGAGCTGAGTCACTGCCATTGCACAGGTTGCGTGCCCGCGTGGGCAGGGCATCGACGCTGTCAGTCCCAACGCGTCAGGCCAGCCAGAAAACAACTTGAAACTCCAGTCGGCCGTAACGGCTAGTTGTAGGTATATGGAGGAGGGTATAAATATCCGGCAGCCGGGAAGAAATGAGCCCCTCAGAGCATACAGAATATGATAGATGGGCAACTCTTCGTGGAGGGCGGTGCGGATATCGCCAAATGTGCTTAAATTTCCCCGCATTAAGCTATATTTTAAATACCTGCTGGAATATCGCTGCCGGCTTGTTGCACAGGGCCCAAAGATGCTACTGAGGAACTGAAGACCGTGAAAGATCCTTCGAAACGCACACGAGATGTCGTTATTCTGAGTATAAAATGCAATATTCCTGTTTGGTGGCACCTCTGCGTGCTGAAACACGTGGGTGTGGGAGGTCACTCTCGTCCAGTAGTGCCCTCTTCTGCTGTTGTTGCCTTTTTGTGTCGAGCGTGAAGGAAGTTCGGTAATTCCCTAAACTTCTTAGAAAGCCAACATTGACGGTATCGTGAAATCTCCAGATTGATTGTAGGCTGGAAATGCAGGCCAGCGTGCCAACACAGCAACGATCCGCAAAGGGTGCCACCAAACGCATGGAAAATCTCTTTTGCTGTTCGCCCCTGTTTGCGCCTTGGAAGGCCTGCGAGTCCACTAAAACCAAGCTGCCTGTGCCGAAAGTGGCACATGAACGCCGTTTGTTGTACTTTCTTGCCTGCACTCTGGTGCTTTCCGTATGCTTTCCCGAGCTGGGTAGGTGTGTGTATGTGAAGCGCGGAAGCGGCGGGCCTACCGCGCTGGCTTCCAACACCCATACCTAGCGTCGGGTTAAACAACAGTGCTTATCTGTAGACCACTGACGCCGGAGAACACAGGATCGACCAACGCATTGTTGTTATACAAACCCATTCCAAACCAGGAAGGAAGGCACTCCGTTTCGATGAATTTATTTGGGTATAGAGTCGCAAATACTGCGTGAGGATGTGTTTGTTGTTCACGGCCTCCATCTGCTTCTGGGTAGTTCGCCATGCTCATGTTGCGGTCCATGTTAACTCACTTCATCAAATCGTGTCAGAAACAGCAAACAATCTTCAAATCCCCGTTGCCAATGATGCTCTTCGGAAATTCCTGGAGCTTCCAGGTGTTCTTAATGAGTAAGTGCGCTACTCCTTCTGCTGTAACTGGGGGCAAACTTGGGAACAAGTGCGCGAACTCTCAGAGTCTACCCACCGTAGTGTAGGTGTTATAACAGCCTCCAATTGATAGTAAACCTACAATAAAATGTGATGCGCCAGTGTAGCCTTCCGTGCTGTTTTTCAGCCAACGCCGAGTTGTCACTGGACGGGTTAGTTGACAATTAAACATTGCCTTTTCGTATCCAGCATCTGTATGCTGCTCGATGTTATCTTGAGGTCGTGGGGGTAGCCGTTACCTTGGAACAAGTTTTGAGCAGATCCGGCAGTGAGTTCTGCAGGCCCCATTGGGGCGTTCAGCGGGTGGCTCGCATGCTGCTAGTCGCTTGTTTGCAGAACATCTGAGAGCTCTTTCATCAATTGTGCCCATTTCTTCTGTTCCTCAAGGTGCACATTTGACAACGTATTCCAAAACTACGGCCTTTGTATGACCTCTACGGAGGCATGCGTGCGTTCAGCCATCATTTTCTGCAGGTCCCCTGCGCTGCAGAAAGGGCCGTCTGAGTCCCTTCTCCTCTTGCCATAGAAGGCATAAATGCCATTGTACGGCCTGAGAGGAGAGCTCTCTCACGGCTTCCTGGCAAATAGGCCTCGGCCCTGTCGTCAGATAAGTTATTGTGTGCCTTCTACGCGTAGTGCACAGCACTACAATGGGTCCGCTATGAGGCCTCTAAAGGCCAGAAATATGGAAGAGCATAAGACTTGTGAAAAAAGCTTATACTGAAATTAGGGCTTTATGGCCGTGATCGCCCTACATCGGGCCAAAAGCCGAGGGTTGGCAAAAGTGTCACCCGCGTGGCCGATGACCCGCCGAAAGGGTCAGGAAAACATATCTATTTTGGATCTCTTTTTCCTCTTATATGTTGACGAAAGAGTGAAATTTTGGTTTTTAAATCATAATTGGGCGACTTAAGTGACGTGTATCGAGTTTTAGTGTATATCTAAAAATGTGCACGTACTGGCGAAGTGAAACTGCGCAGTACAGCTAAGCGGGTGCTGTTCACTACAGGGCGAGGTATTCCGTCGTATACCGAGGATTATTTCGTGGTGAAAGGTTGCGAAATAGAAGTCTCTTCTCATGGTAATATGGAAAATCTCACGCCTCATGTGACATTTGACTCCCACAACTTCGCCAACTCTTGTGTCCTGATTGCCATCCGCAAAGCGCAGTCGCAGAGACTACGTTAACGCGTAGACAGTTATGTTGCACCTCCTAGCCGTTGCCACCGATTTCGCAGCCACGTCGCAGCTGGTATTACATTCCACTAGCACCTCCTGGGTATCGATTGCTCTTCTTCGGGGGACTGCTCTGCAATGAACCAATTATCTACAAGATCCGCTTCCAGTACTGCATTTGTGCTTGCGAATGGCTGATACTTTACATGTAGCGTTTTTTACAGTTCCCCTTCCATAAGTTTTCTCAATTCTGCCATTGCCTATCCCCTTGTAGGGATGGAAGTAAGCGTGCATCTCTGCCCACGTTTGAAGGCTTTCACACTCCGTATCTGCTCCGGAAATGCGGAACCGTCATTTATGTGTAGCTATCATCGTTCTCCGTCCTGTTCTAACAGAGAAGATGCCGATAGTATTTGCAGATTTCCCGTATGTTTTAAACGTGCTCTGAAACTGCGGAGCTTCTCCACTGCCTCCTCGTCGAGGCACCCGTCATAACTGGCTGCTCGGCGAGGGTTACGGCATTTTTCAATATTGCGCTGCAATAGAGTCGTAAGATGAGATTGCCAAAAGGTCCTCATAAATACAGGTGACATCCCGGACAACGCTTTGCGCCTTGGGCACATTCTAAGGGCCTACGTATGGTTCGAAATGAGTTGGCCTGAGATGGGTTGCAACTCACTTTGCCGCAACCAGTACTGCAAGGCAAACTAAATTGCACTCACTGCGCTTCTTCCTGCATGGGCTAGTAGCGTAGACAATTGACAAGCAAGCACAGGGCAATGCGTAGTGGGCGTACAGGCAACTGGAGGCATGGGCACCAAGCTCTCATGGAACATGCTAACTAGCGGTTCTCTTAAATGATAGAGCTCTCGGCAAGAGGGAGTGGTGCGGCGCGTGCCAACGCAGGAAGTAGTGGTGAAGTTGTTGACTGCATGCCAAGGCATGTATGCACTTAGTCATTGGCTTATGTAGAGTAACACAGAGCCTGGCCAAGCAGTCTACACGTCTCTAAGAGCACAAAATAGAAGCGCAGCATCTGTACGCCCGGCCCTTGCCAGCAGTCCTCTTCGACGTGGAAACCCCTGATCTATTGAGGTGCTACACCCTTTAATCCGCCACAGTCCTCTAAGACCATACATCATTGTAGCATCTCACCAGAGAAACACGTTCGACATCCAGTAGCAGCAGAAGAGGGACCCCGACGAAAGAGACACAGCCAGTGAAGCTAGGGGAAGGGAAGTGGCGCCCCCCCCGCTGCGAGGCGGATAGGAGCTACGGTTGTTTAAGTTATACAGTGAGCATTTAGGGCTTACAATGAAACAAAAAAGCATTAAGAGGTCCTGGAAACAAGGCCAACGCCTGTGAATGGTAAAGTCGTGGCTGTGACTGCTGCCGCAGCTGCTGGCACCCACCGCCAGCAGCAGCCGCTGCTGCGCGCTGCAGCAGGGGCTGCAGCAGCAACACTAGCTGCAGCAGAACTATGTTAAATCCTGTTTCCGTGCTGTCTGCTTTACTGCGTGTGGCTTTAAACAGACTGCCGAGTAGGCGCAGCAGCAGCGAGTAGTGCTGCTGTCGCGCGGCAGCAGCGGCAGCCGGGCTGTGGCGCCACACCACACGTGCCGTTGCTGCCCCCGTGCAGCTCCAGACAAAGCAAGATCTGCATGTTTCGCAGTTTACTAACAACAGCAACAGCAGCAACAGCAGCAGCAGCAGTAGCAGTTGCGGGAGGCCCTTGCGTCAGAGTTTCACGGAGGCCGCCGGCCCTAGCAGAGGGGAGTTTCTAGGAGGCGTTGTTTCCAGCTGTACACCTCACAAGTTCTCTAATTCTTGCCTCTTCAGTATCCATACTGTCTTCTACGGTTTCTGCAGGAGCTGCTGCGTGTTCCTGCTGTGGCTTGTCCTACCGCTCCGGGCTCCGTAGGCCTTCATGTTCTGTCGAGGCTGCCTTCATGCTCTCTCTGTGCTGCAGCTGTTTGTTGCTCCTGCTGCTTGACCCAGCGCCTAGACTCTCTATTTATTCTCATACGTAGTGCTCATCCTGTCAGAAGCAACGGCTTTCTTTTCCGCCTAACCAGCAGGCCAACGCCACGCGCAGCCCATCTCTCGCATTGGCTCTCAGGTGCTTTAGGTTGACGCTGACTGGCTTCCACTGAACGGCCTGGTCTGATTTAGCGCATTTTTGAGGGTCTGTAGCGTTGGAGCTTCTGGACTGCAGCAACAGCAGCGCCAGCAGCAACAGCTCCAGCAGCCGCAGCAGCAGCTCACCACTTCATGTTTGGAGGGAGGGAGTTGCACCATGTCGGCGGAGCCCCTTGAGGGCGGAGGTATTTACGTCAGTGTGTCCCATCGAATTTTCCAGTTATCACCGTAGCTGCTGCAGGGTGTGTGTAATAACCGCAGCAACAGCAGCAGCTGGCAGCAGCAACAGCAGCAGCAAACGGCAGAGTGCGTCCTTTACGTCTTTACCCCTTGAGATTAGACGGTGCAGCTTTTTGCATATTTTCCTTTATATAGCGACGACACGGCTTTCAGAGCTTTGCTTGCGTCCGTGTCTGTTGGAGCACCGGCGTCTGCTGCGGCAGCCCGAGCGAAGCGTTAGCAGCGATCTTACCTGTAGCAGCAGCAGCTGCTGGCAAGGGGCGTTTGCCTTAGCAGAGGCGAATACTGAGTGGCATCTGCCTTGACTCATCTGGGGCCTTTCCCTCTTCCCCAGCAGTGGGTGGAGAGAGCTATGTGCGGCACAGAGCCAAGCAGAATACAGCAGCGGCATCTTGTTTAGCGGTGGAGTGACATTTGCAGCAACAGCCAACGGGGGATGGTACAGCCAGCAGCAGCAGCCGCGGCTGCAGCGGCAGATGGCGTTGCTTCCGCTGCTCCGGGGGAGGCCGCCGCAGGAGCGGCTTCGCGGGAGCGCAGCAGCAGCAGCGGATGGACCGATACCGCAAGTGTAGATTCTGGTTCAAGCGCGGTGATGCCTCCGAGGCGTAGCGGTAGTGCAGACGAGAAAAGAGGATTCAGTGAGTCGCCGCCGGGGGCCCTATGGGCCTCTCCAGCGTATGAAGCTCGGGAGCTTGGTGAGGGGGCAGAAGGGCAACTGGCTTCCCCGTATTCTTCCCTGCAGCAGACTAGCAGCCGCAGCAGCAGCGGCAGCAGCCGCAGAAGCCGGAGCAGCCGGAGCAGTCGCAGCAGCCGCAGCAGCCGCAGCAGCAGCCGTGCCGCTGGGTCCCCCGCGGAGCAGGCGGGGGGGAGTCGCCACAGAGGAAATAGCAGGTGTGCTGCTGGTAGTGAAGGAGGTGCGCGCAACTGTGAGGAGGCGGCCGCTGAAGGAGGGGATTCTTCTGCTGACAGCGACGTGTACTTCACAGAGAGCGATGATGAAGATCACCGCGAGTACAGAAGCGGCGGCTATCACCCCGTATCTGTTGGGGAGGTTTACGCGAACAGGTACCGCATTGAGGCAAAGCTCGGCTGGGGCCACTTCTCAACTGTCTGGCTCGCCACGGACCTCAAGTAAGCTACGTTTCATACCCTCAACCCTGGTTAATTACTAAGATATAATTAGTAATCAGTAGTAATTACAATGTAAACCCTGAAGCGGCGTCTGCTCTAGCTTGTTCCAAAGCCTGTCATTCACAGCATAAGCGCAGCAGCAGGTGCTGCTCCTGCTGGGGTGGAGTGCTTTGTCTAGGGTTTGCCGCTCATAGGTTGTGCTCTTAATGGGGTTGTTGCTTTCTGCTGCAGAGCTGTTCCCCTCGAGTTTGTGGCGCTGAAGTTTCAGAAGAGTGCTCGGCACTACACAGAGGCTGCAGCAGACGAGGTGCAGCTGCTGACCAAAGTCAAGGACGGCATGCGCCATCCCTGTTGGAGAGAAGCATCCAAATCTTTCTCGGTGAGGGATATGTGCCTACGGTTTGGGGTTTAACGTGCGGAGTTGAGGGCGAGCCGCTGGTGGTAGCTTAGCTGTCCCGGAGAGGGATGCATTCTTAGGCTTTGAGCTTGTTTAGGGTTTAGAGTGTGGGGCTTAGGGCTCAGGGTTGGGTTGCACTGTTGTTGCTGTGCTGCTTCATGCAGAACGCCATCCGTGAGCGGCACGAGGCAGCGGGTATGCCCTACGAGCCGCCGCGCAAGCTGCCGCTGCCTCCAGTGGTGTTGTTTAAGGAACAGTTCCAGCACACGGGGCCCAACGGCGAGCATATGTGTCTTGTCTTTGAAATGCTAGGTGAGCTCCCGCTTGTGCTAGAAGCCCACGCACGCTGCAGGCTGCAGCAGAAAAGCGGAGCCGAACGCTTTGGAACTGTCAGCGTTGACGGGTTTATGGCCTCTTGCTCCAGGGCTTAGGGCTGAGAGGCTTGGAGCTGGGAGGGTTAGGGTCAAGGGTGCAAGCTGTTTTTTGTTTTGTGCGGTTTAGGTCCAAATTTGTTGGCCTTAATAAAACGATACAACTTCCGGGGTTTGCCTCTCCCCCTGGTGCGGCGCATAGCGAACGACATACTGCACGGGCTGCACTATCTGCATGACGTTTGCGGCATTATCCACACGGACCTCAAGCCCGAGAACGTCTGCGTGTCGGCTTATCCACTGCCACCCCCCAACCCTCAGGTGGCTCCCTTGTCAACGGGCCAGCAACAGGAGCAGCAGGAGATGGAGGGTCTTTCCGCGGAGATGCGAAAGAGACTCAGAAAGAAGAGTAGGTGTATAGTTGTTCGGCTGCATTTTAGCTCGTGTTGCTGCTACTGAGGCTTCGTTTGCTGCATTGCACGTTCCGTATTTTGACTGCCCGCTCGTGTTGCGCCGTTGCTGTCGTGTGCGTCAGAAAAACGCAAGCAGCAGCGCCTGAAAAAGAAGGCAGCAGCAGCAGCTGCTGCTGCTGCTGGTGAAGAGGCAGCGGCCCAATCTGAGGAGGAAGGGGAGGCGGAGGAGGAGGAGGAAGATGGCGAGAAGCAGCAGAGCAAAGCAGCAGGGGCAGCAGCGACTGCTGCTGCCAGTGCAGGCGCGGCTCCCGACGCGGCAGGAGCTGCAGCCGAAGCAACTACCAGCACTGCAGCGACCCAGCAGCAGGAGAGGGAGGCAGTGCGGGTGCCATACGTGAAGCATTTGCTCAAGCCGAGCCGATCGGACCCTTCTTTGTTGACGTCTTACAAGGACGAGATACACGCGCTGCAGGGTTCTCTTCAGAAGTAAGCGGGCAGCAACTCGAAGCCCTCAGGCTCAAGGCCGAAACCCTTAATCCTGCGGCCCTGTTGTAGCCCGAGGCCCGCGGCCCTTGGCAAGTGCTTGCAACGGATGGTCCTTGGGGTGCATGGAATAAGTGCAGGAGGTGACGGGTGTTTAAGGGGTCGTTCTTGATATGCATGAAAGTGTGTTGTTTGTGTGCCGTGCAGACACGTTTATAACTACGTTGGGTACTCTCAGTATCAGCCGCAGTCGGCGTACTGCTGCCCCAAGACAGGTGGCAGGATTCTGTACTGGCTGCCTAAGGATGCGCCTGAAGACGAGGCTCAAGCGGGAGAGGATGCGGATGCAGCGCGGAGCCGCCTGCCGCTGCTACACGACGAGCTGCTGCTGCATCCGGCAGCAGATCGGCTGTACAACCAGAGGTTGAAGGAGATAGCACGCGCCAGGGAGAAGAATGATGCGGATGGCCCCCTCCTGTACGGGCCGTATATCAAACTTGAAAACCAAGCGCAGGCTAGGGAAGATATGACCATCGTCCAGACATCGGAAGGACCCATTTGCATCAAGTCAGCACAATGGTTCATCCTGTTGCGGCTGGGCGCGGAGATTCGTGACTTCTGCCTGTGCCCGTGTGCCTCCCGTACTTACAAAACAGTGCATGTGGTGTTCCTTTGCAGCTTCAGTTAGTCCCTTCAGTTTAGTCGCTGGGGTGTGTGTTGGTTATGGTGCGGTCACAGGCCTCTGCCTTCCAGTTCATTTGCCTTTGAGCATCCGAACGCGGTGTACAAGCTGTGCGACTTGGGAAATGCATGCTGGGCCCAGGAGCACTTCACAGATGATATTCAGACTCGTCAGTACCGCTCACCAGAGGTGCGTCAAAGGATGGTTTCTGCATTCCACTGCTGCTGCAGCTGAGGCGCTACGGCCTTGAGCCCATAGACACCGGGTGGCAGCTGCAGTGAGCGCTTGCGTGAAAAGCTTTCAAGCTACTACTGTTGCTGCTGCTGCTGCTGTTTGGCTTTAGGTAATCATTCGTGCTGGATATGACTGCACGGCGGACGTTTGGAGCTTCGCTTGCATGGTGTTCGAGTTGGTGACGGGGGACTATCTTTTTGACCCCAAGAGCACCGGAGCCTTCGACAGGGATGAAGACCATCTAGCTCTGGTACGTCTTCCTTTCATTTGGGTATTAGAACAAGCACGCATGCGTTTCAGCATTTTGGCCTTTAGCGGCTTCATTGCATTGTCATGACTTAGCGCTGTCTCTGTTTGCAGATAATCGAACTCTTGGGGCCTATGAGTTTGAATTTCGTCTCCCGCGGCCGTAATTCACATGTAAGCGGAGCCGACAAAGCCCTGCACTTTGCACGTGATGGGTTTGACCTCGAGTGACGCGGCAGTAGGGTCTGGGGTCTGTTTGTGACTTGCAAATTCAATATGTATTGCTGAGCTGTTGGGGCGTGGCGTTAAAAGTGAAGCGTCCTCGGCTTAGGGAATAGCCCGTGAATATTTACGGTGTTGCAACAAGGGCTCTACATGGGGCTCCAGGGTGTTTATTGCTCTTGGATTAAGTGACAATGTGCGGCCGTGCGGGATACTCGAATGTGTGTTTGTACAGCGCTTCTTCCGAGAACGCTCGACGGACTTGCGACGAATCGAAGACCTGCGCTTTTGGCCGCTTGCTGCGGTCCTTAGAGATAAGTGAGTTTGGATGCTGCGTATAATAGGGCCAAGACCTAGGACCATGGGGAAGCGGGATTATGTTTGCAATATGTGGCAGCTCGTAGTGTATATGGGCGGGATCATCATCTGCGCCAGCCGAGCCTGTGCTCGCACGCACGCAGGGCTTGCAGTGCTGAGTATACTGCGCGTGTCGCATCCCGGTGGCCCGTGGGCGGCTGCAGCATTCGCATACTGCTTCATTTTTGCTATTTCTTGTGTCTTGGGCGTGCCTCGGTGCAGGTATCATATGGGGGAGGCGGAGGCTGCGGCGCTGTCTGACTTTTTGGTGCCCATGCTGGCGCCGGACCCACTGAAGCGCCAAGGGGCAAAACAGATGCTGCAACATCCGTGGTTGCGGATGCGTTCCCCAGAAGACGAGGTGGCCTACTGCGAGATGGTCAGTCCACACCTCAAATACCTCACGAGACAGGGGAAGGGGAATCGTTACTGCTGCTATTGCTACAGCTGCTGTTGCATGGGTTACGCGCCGGTGGAAGGAGCTCCTCTAGCTTAGGTGGAATGCGGGTTCTAGGGTTTAGGGTCGAGGGTTTGTGCTTAGTGCATTGTGGCTGCAGCGCAACAACATGCATGTCTCGCGGCCAAACTTGGATGCGCCTCTGCTTTCTCTCTCCCCTGGGCACTCGCCGGCCGACCTCGCAGTGGGCCCCAACGCCTTGTGGTGAGCAGCGCCCGCATGCTTCACCGCTAACGGCAGCAGTGGCAGCTGTGCCTGCCGCCATCGGTACATTGCTCCTTGCGCTGAATCTCACGCCTGGGGTTCTGGCATATGATATTGCGGTCTCCGGTTGTGATTGTGTTGCAGCGCCCGTCGCCCGGAGGAAGCTCACGGGTCCGCCCCGCCCGGAGCTGCTGAGGCAGGGTGTATGTACAGCTCGGCGCCGGCGTATGGCCCATCGCCCCCTGTGATTGGAGTGTCGTCACCCTACGCGCTACAGCAACACCAACAACAGTTGCAACAGCAGCAGCAGCTGCAGCAGCTGCAGCAGGAACAGCAGCATCTGTATGGCTCCGGACCAGTGGTTCTACCCGCCGGTGGAGGCCCGGTCGACCCGAGCAGCGAGCTCTATACGCTGCAACGACAACAGCTGTTGCAGCAGCAGCTGCAACAACAGCAGCAGCTTCAGCATCTACAGCAGCAGCAGCAGCTGCAACACATGCAGCAACAGCAGCTGCTTATGGAAGGACTGGGGCGTCATGTTGACGGAGACAGGAACAAGACGACTCAAGCTGGCGGTGGAATGCTTGGTGTTGTGTAAGCTACTTCTGTCCCTGCTGTTGCTGTTGCTGCTTACGAGGGGCTTCGGGAACCTTAGTGGGGATATCCGTAGTTGTTTGCCTTGTGACTGTGCAGTGGCGGGAACAACGCGGGCTGCAGCAGCACGGCAGTGACGGCTGCAAGCAGCAGCAGCGGCAGGGCGGGTGCAGCGACAGCACCTGGGGCAGCAGCAGCTGCTGCTGCTGCTGCCTCTGCTGCGAGGATGTTGATGGGCTACCCAGGGGCAAATGACCCGCAGTACTTCCGCACAAATAGAGACTGTTGGGATGGCCGGGGCGTCCCAGCCTTCCCTCCTATTGGCAGCAACAGCAATAGCAGCAGCAGTGGAGCTGGCGGCCTACGTGCGGAAGCCAGTGGTGTGGAGTGGATGGTCCGCGGGTTTGAGCCTTCGGCGGTAGCTGCTACAGGAGACGCTAACCAGCAGCAACAGCAACAGCAACAGCAGCAGCAGGAGCTTCCTTCTGCAAGGGGGGGCGTTTGCAACTCATCTGCTGATAAGAGGCCGGATGGCCTCCACCAAGGGAGCGGCGCGCGGGTCTCAGTTAATCCAGCGGAGACAGAAGCCCAGACAGTTGCTGCGCCTGCAGGAGGTGAGGGGCTTTGGCTCACAACACACAGATGGCAACTTGGCGAGCTTTCCGATTAGCCACTCACCTACACACCTAGCTAGCTGGCAACCCAATAGTATGCTCGATTTCAACGTAGTGGGGCGACGGGTATGTGGAGCCGGAAGCTGGGAGTGAAGTGTTGAGCATTGAGATGAAGGGAGAAGAGCTAACAGACATATCAGCACAGGTGGCCATTTGTATGCGTTTGGCATGCAAGGTGGTCGTTACCCTCGGTTCGTTTGGATGCGTTTGTATATGAGTGTGTATACGAGTGCATCTCGGTCTGTGCATCTAGAAAGGTTCATTCACGAGTGTACATCTGGTTGTGTGTACGCAAGTGTGGGGTTTCCGGGCCGGACAGGGTTTACATGCTTTTGTTTGAATACGACGGACAAATGCCAATGGAGTGGCGGGGTTGTTGTTGAGGACGTATCTGCATGTTGACGTCCCGTGCTCTTTCAGACCTTCGTCCTGTTTCTTTGGGTCTTAGGGATGTGTATTTAGGAGTTGCGATTTAGGGTTTCAGCTTTCCATTAGTAGTGTGCAACCACCGTCCTGCGATTCATCACGAGCCTTTCGATGCTGTTGTCCCTGTGGCTGTTGCTGCTCCTGGACTGGCCCGCAGATTGGGGAGCTGTTTCTTGGATCCCGGAAGCGGCCGTGATGCAGCAACAACAGCTCGAGCAGCAGCAGCAGATGCGCCAACACGTACAGGAGATGCAGGAAAGAAAACAGGAGTTCTTGCGCCAGCAGCAAGAGCTGAACAGAATGCTCAAGGGGGTGCAGCAGCTGCAGCATGGTCTATCAGGGAGCTCGTGAAGCAGCACCAACTGCAACAACGCCAACAGAAAGAGCTCAAATGTTAAATTTCGTCGAAGCTTTGGGCCTACAGGGAACCAGAGCTAGGCGCGATTTGTTGCTTTGTTGCAGTGCACGACGGCGAAGCCGGCTGCAGCAGCAGCAACTGGTGCACCTTATACAGGAGCAGCTGCTGCTTAAGCTGAGTTGTAGGACATGACATAGGGCCTTTCTTCCGCGGCGGCACAGAGCACGAGCAGGAGAGCTCGTAAAGGACCCTTGCAAGACTTTTTCTCTTGTCCAGTATCTACCTTGCTGCGAGGTGAACTGCTGCAGCAGCAGCGGCACCATCAGGTGAAGCCGGTCGCAGCAGCTACAACAACGGCTGTTCGGGAATACAAGGGACTGCCTGCATTTGTCAGGGAGACCTGAAGTTTCGCATTTGTGGCTGCTGCCGCTACCTACGGCAGAACAGCAGAAGCAGTATCAACAGAAAGCGCAGCAAGGCACGTGGATGTTATCTTGTCTCCTGACTGGAGATGGGTTGCTGCAGTTGTTGAGCTGGGCTCAATAGCATTTGCTGGGTTGTCTGCTGTGTTGTGAACACAGCGCCTGTGAAGGCGGCAAGGTGACCGGTGCGGTGCCGCTGCAGGGGAGGAGGGGGTTATGTGCGCACACCACAGTTAAGCCATACTGCTGGCGGCGGGCAGCAAGTGAACGATACACTCAAAGGTGTATGTAATTATTTATTTACACGCCAAAGTAATTATTTATTTACACACCAACAACGGGGCAACAGGTCTTAACAGGAAAACATTGCAGCAAAGAATGAGCGGGAGAGAACGTGTTGGAGTGTTGAATTTGTCCTAAGGAACCGAGTACAAAGCACGGTGTTAGGTGTTACGGACGATGGAATTCTATAGACAATCTAAGCATTTTAATAATAGGCGTAGTAAATGAATACACGTAGATAATACTCCGAAATGCGTGGTTGTAGTTGCATGGAATGCCAGTTTAAGATACTAGACGGTTCGTTGCGGCTGTCAAACCCCGTTAGTGTTTTGGCACAGGGTGTAGTGTATATACATACAGGGCCGAGAGAAGGCAACCAAAGCTCGTCGTCGATGCTGCAGTGCCTCGGGTACGTAATATTGCTTGTGCCAAAGCGCAGATGTAGGGATGCCGTAGGCTCTTCTGAATGGTGCCTCTTGAATTTCGAGCATGTTAGCTCTACTTAGCGAGTCTAGAAGTGTGTAGCACTAAAGTACTGGGCTGTCAAATCCAGTTCAACAGTCCGCAAGCTGTGTGCCACAGATCGAAAGGGGGGCGCAAGTTCACGGACAACCAGTGGGAAGGAACGAATCACTCAGTTAGTAGGACGAACAACGAGTTCCCCTGCATCCCGTAATCGACGCGGCAGCTGCATCAAATTGGTGGAGGCGAACCCTCCCGTGGTGACACTTTCGAACACATGAAGAGCACGGCAGATCTGAAGAGTAAAGAGGCCCAACCGCACCTATTGATATCCTCGCGAATCCGTTTCGCGTTACCGCCAGCGGAATATGCTAAACTGCTTCTCCCCATGCCTCAAACGTTCGCCTGAAACCGCTTTTGTAGCTTATCCACCATAAGCCCCGGGGTACGGCTCATCTGAAGCCCCTTACGGTAGCGTCGGTGATGTGTTCAACCCAGTGCTAAAGCGAAGCGCTGCCGAACCAAAATAGAACAAGCTATTCCTCCCATATCAGTGTTGGCAGTGCGTCCAACGCGACATCGTGTAACAAAAACCCTCAACATTAGCTCCGGAAAGCTGTGGGCTGCTGTAGCGTCAAGAATTCCAACGGGCAGCGAATTCCTTCAATCTCCAGGCGCTCTTGAACAAATCGATACAAGCGCCTGGAGCTGGTAGGGAGAGCATGCAGCCTGCTACGGATTCCGCCGCCCCATGCTGCAACGCCTGCTCGGAGGCAACCCTGCATGCCACCATGCCAAACCCCGTGTCTTATTTTTACAAAAAACAGTTGCCAAGAAGTAATGCCTTGGCCCACAATAGTTGACAAACTTTAAAGTTAAAAGATTAGAGAGAAGCAGGAGCGGAAATGGCAGCAACGGAAGCCAACTGGGCAGCAAAAAAAGTATGGAAAAGCGAGCTGACTGAACTAAAACTCAGCGTATGAAGAGGGCCAACGGAGGCCCTGCAGCAAGCGAATGTACTGGAGGACTCCGCGCTTTCATAAAAAAGGGGGAAACTACGGGAAACTACAGTGTTTGTAGTGTACGTATGTGCACCTGGCAGAGGGGTGCTGCTCAAGCGAAGGAAGGCCCGCAAGTCCGGCGAAGCCTGCAAGCGCTGCTGTGCGGAATGCCATTACGGTGCATACTGCACTGCACCGTCCCTAGACAGGCAAGATAGCGGGCTACCAATTTTTGAATGCAAGGAGAATAAGAACCTGGCGAAGGGGTGCTCCTCACGCGGTGGGAACGCTCGCGGGTTCGGCCAAACCTGCACGCGGAACAGTGATAAAGGCCACGACCCTGGACGTTGAGCTACCCCACGCAGGGTGACGCAAGCGTACTACGACGGGGCAACAGGTACTACTAGACCGCATGAGAAGAGGGCAACAGTGACAGTTAAGAAGGAACGTCTATAGGTTGTGGTGGACGAATATCCTAGGCGGAAGAGGCATGATTAAGCGCTGGCATTTGCTGTACCAACACGGCCGAACAACATCGAAGCCCTCCCTGGCTGGCGGCTGGGGCTCTTCCAGCAAGGAGAGGAAGCCCACTGAATAGGGGCTACACTACTGAAAAAACCCTAAGTGAGAGGCACCAGTGCCAAGGGCACTGGCTGCTGGCGGGGGCTGCTTCTAATCCGTTTATCTGCAGGTCTAGCATGTACAGAACTCATATGCGGCGGCTCTAACTTCAGGTCATTTCGTAAACCCCTTTTTTCCTTACCAGCTAGGGCTTTGGAAGTGGGCTTGCTTTCTTCTATATTCGAAGACACTTCATCATATCTGCTGAACTAGCTATTTCATTGATATATTCCCTCTCCGCTGCCCAGCAGGCTGCCATTAGAATCTCGTCAAGGGACCGCCTTGCTACGAACCAATTATATACAAGTTCCGCGCCTACCATCGGGCTTTTCATCAATGACGGATAGTTCAAGATATGGCCTTCTGTAAAGAGCTTCCTTTGATTAATTTGGTTCAGTTCTTTCACTGCTTGTTCCCTTGCAGAGCTGGGAATAAACCTGCATTGCGGCGTGTGTTTGAAGACTTCCGTGCTCTGGGGAGGTGGAACATTTCCTTAGGTATAGCTACTATCATCGTGCGTCCCAGTTTAATGAAGCAAATGCCACAGGTAGCTGCAGGTATTCCGATGTGTGTTCGAGCCGGTAGTATCATTCAAGGGAAATGATGACGCAACATGCAGTATGGGAGGTTATTCTATGCGTCTCTTTTCCTGCAAGCTGGAAATGGCCAATGGCGAGGTACGTGTTTTTGTTTGCCTACAGTGCCAGTGCGCATAGGAACGAGAGCTTGGCTGTGTTTGCATATAAGGTTGCCTTTCATGGCTAGCTCCGGTAAAGTGCTTTACAGCTCATCTCAGCCTGCCTCAACTCGTACCAGCCCCAGGCCCGTAGGCCGGTGTGCCTAGGGGCCCTGGGCCAGCTGCGTCTTAGGAATCTTTTGCAAACTCTCAGCTTAAGTAACTTGAGTATACTGCAACTCATGTCGGTAATTATATAAGATCAAGGACAATTATACAAGATCAAGGACACTGGTTATGAGTGAACTCTCTCCTGATCACGGCGTATGTCTTGCGTGGATTGTCAGCAAAGATGAAGGCATTCTTCATAAGTTACCGCCGGTGAGAAAGCATTTGCGGGCAGATAAAATGAAGAAATCGAACATGTTTCAGCTACAGCGGCTTTTTACCGGGGTAAACGGTGATCAATCCACATTCTGCAGGAACAGAAATAGTTGAGACTTCGATACGGACTTTTGGTATAGTCTCCAAAATTATATATACCATTTCGAAGCATCGGTCCTAAAACTCCATGTAGTGCTCCAGGATGCACTGCCGTGCAGATAAGGCTAGCTGCTTGCGGCTACTCCGGCAAGCCAAGCGGCGCCGCCAAATGCTGCATTGTTCTCGATCATAGTTGAGGACCGTCGGTTGCAATAGAGTAGAAGACTGAGGACAAGAGCTCCACAGAAACAATTGGTCAAACCTATAGTCTCCACGTGTTCTGAGATAATCAACTCAAGGCACGCAGGGCACGTGGATAGGCGCGCCGCCGAGGCTGGATACACTGAGCTGCAGGGAAGCCTGCTGCGATTAGCGTTGCAAAGCAGGACCATATGAAGCAAAACGAAGCCCCCCTTGCTGTATGGACTAAAGCTGAAGAAAATGGTTAAAGGCTTACCTAGCTCCAAAATGCCACCCTGCCCAGAAGTAGAGATACTTACCATCCTCTTCCTCAGCAGGTTACAATCGCGCCTTGCGTTAACCGATGCTGCGAGGCAAATCCACCCGCAAGCACAACCCTGCCCCCTCCGCTGCGGTAATAAAACTTGAGGGAAATATCCATACACTTTCTTTTGACTCTTAAAAGCTATCGTCCTCTCACGTTGAAGTATACGAAGGAGCCAGTTCACATAAACCAGAGAATCCTACGCACGGCCAGTGGGCCATTGTTCGCACGAAGCGTGGAGACTGGAGTGGGGGTCAGCTGCTCTCGGTAGCTACTCTATTAATATTTTTAACTTTCTTCAGCTCCTGGTGGTCCTGGGATAAGACAGGTGACTCTCTCTTTAACGACGTGTATGCGCTAACCATCATTACTACCTAGACTGACTTGTTGGTTTGTTCGGGCTATTAATTTTCCTGCTATTTAGACTGTAGTGTTACAATTATATAT